>APFE030845014.1:25601-65908 GCA_000404065.3 Pinus taeda
ACCCTAAACCTTAAACACTAATTTTTTTTTAATATTTTAAAAAGCATTTTATAACTTTAGTGTTATAAGTCGTAAACCATAAACCATAAACCATAAACCCTAAAACCCAAACCTTAAACCCAAAACCCTAAATCCCAAACTGCAAACCCCAAACGACAAACCCTAAACACTAAGAATTTTATAACAATTTAGAAAGTGTTATGTAACTTTTACTTAAGTGTTTATTAAAAGAATTTACTAAAGTGTTATAAAAACTAAACCCTAAACCCCAAACCATATATCCTAATGATTAAAGCCTAAAGGATAAACCCTAAAATAATTTAGTAAGGTCTTATAAATCCTAAACCCTAAAGCATAAAGCTTGAAAGCATTTACTAAGGTATTATAAAATATAAACCCTAAAATCCAAAACCTAAACCCTAAACCCTAAGCCCTAAACCGAAAACCCTAATACCTAACACCCTTAACCTTAAACCCCAAACCCTAAACCCTAAAAACCCTAAAAAAGCCATAAACCATAAAAAACCTAAAACTTAAAAAACCAACAACCCTAAACCCTAAAAACCAAAAAAACCCTAAAACCTAATTTTTTTTTTTTAACTTTTTAATAAGTGTTCATTAAAAGAATTTATTAAAGCATTATAAACCATAAACCCTAAAACTTAATACCCCACACCCCCAACCTAAACCCTAAACCATAACAACTTTATAACATTCTAAACACCAAACCGTACACCCTAAGTATTTTATAACATTTTAACAAGAGTTTGTAACTTTTTTTCAAGTGTTTATTTTTACTAAATTGTTATAAACCCTAAACCCTAAGTATTTTATTATAATTTAGCAAGCGTTTTGTAACTTTTTAAAACATTGAACCCTAAAGATTTTATAACATTTTAATAAGTGTTTTGTAATTTTTTTAAGTGTTTATTAAGAGAATTTACTAAAGTGTTATAAAGTGTAAACCCTAAAACCTACACCCTAAGAATTTAATAAAAATTTAACAAGAGTTTTGTAGCTTTTTCAATGTGTTTAATAAAAGAATTTACTAAAGTTACCTTCAAACCTACACCCTAAGCATTTTATAACTTTTTAGCAAGTGTTGTGTAAACTTTCTTTTCTAAGTGTTTATTAAAGATTTACTAAATTTTATAAAACCTGAACCGTAAAATTTAACCCTAAGCATGTTTATAACATTTGAAAAACCCTAAATACTTGGCATTTTTATAAATTTTAAAAATTGTTTTGTAAACCTTTTTTTAAGTTGTTTATTAAATATTTTTGTTGGAAGTTTTATATGACCCAAACCCTAAAACCCTAAACACTAGAATTTTATAAAATTTTAAAAAGTGTTTTGTAACTTTTTTTTAAGTGTTTATAAAAAGGATTTACTAAAGTCTTGTGAACCCTAAACTCTAAACCTTAAGCATTTTATAACATTTTAAACCCTAAACCTTAAACCTAAGCATTCATTTAAATTTTAACAAGGTTTTTGTAACTTTTTTTGAAGTGTTTATTAAGAGAATTTACTAAAATGTTATAAACCCTAAATCCTAAACCATAATAATTTTATAACATTTTAAAGCCAAAAGCCACAACCCTAAGCCCTAAACTCTAAACCCTAAGTATTTTATAACATTTTAACAAGAGTTTTCTTACTTTTTTTAAAGTGTTTATTAAAAGAATTTACTAAAGTATAATAAACCCTAAACCCTAAACCATGAGCATTTTATAGAATTTTAAATCCTAAACCCTGAAGCCTAAGCATTTTATAACATTTTAAAAAGTGTTTTATAACTTTTTTTTTATGTTCTTATGAAAATAATTTATCAAAGTGTTATAAATCCCAAATGCTAAAACCCAAACATCAAACCCTAAACCCTAAGCAATTTATAATCTATTAAAAATAATTTCTAACTTTTATTTAAGTGTTTATTAAAATAATTTACTAAGGTGTTATAAACCCTAATCATTTAATAACATTTTAAAAAGTGTTTTGCAACATTTTTTAAGTTTTTATTAAAAGGAATTAATAAGTTTTTGTAAACCCTAAACCCTAAACCCTATAACCATACCTCTAAACCCTAAGCATTTTGTAACATTTTTAAAAGTGTTTTGTAACTTTTATTTAAGTCTTTATTAAAATAATTTACTAAATTGTTATAAGCCTTAAACCATGCACCCTAAAACCTAAATCCCAAAACCTAAACCCTAAACACTCAACCCCAAGCCCTAAACCCTGTGAATTTTATAACAGTTTAAGAAGAATTTTGTAACTTTTATTTAAGTGTTTATTAAAATAATTTACTAAAGTTTTATAAACCTTAAACCATCAAAACAAAACCCTAAATCCTAAACACAAAAACATAAACCCTAAACCCTAAAACGTAAACTCTAAACCCTAAACCCCAAACCCCAAACCCTAAACCATAAACCATAAACCATAAACCTTAGACCCTAACCATTTTGTAACAGTTCAAAAATTGTTTTGTAACATTTATTTAAGTTCTTATTAAAAAAATTTACTAAAATGTTGTAGACCTTGACATTAAACCCTAAACCCTAATCCCTAATCATTTTATAATATTTTAAAGAGTATTTTGAAACTTTTATTTAAGTGTTTTTAAAATCATTTACTAAATTATTATAAACCCTATTTTTGAATAATCCACCCAAGCTTTAACCCTCACATTACAAAAAAAGGGCTACAATATGTTTACATCAAGAAGATTGGATGATTTAGTGACTATGTTGTGAGAATGGTGACACTATCCCCATTTTATAACATAGGTCAGTTAGGTAAATAATATAGAAAATGGATCAGTTGTGCAACAACCTAATATAAGTTATTACAATATATCCACATGAGGGTAGTTTAGTGAAGATGTACATGTGTCATGTGGGTGGTTGGAAGCCACCTCCAAAGTTTGGTGGTATTTAAGCTAAGAATCCACATTTCAAGCACTCCTCGTGGAATGGTTTTACGCTCTCTAAAAAAGGATCCAAGATTTAATTCTCCTCATCATGTCCTAATTAAAAAAAAACTCCAAGTATTGCACTCTCCAAGAAAGAATCCCTCAATACAACCATTAACATCTTAGACTATGACATGTTCTTGTAGTGATCCTAGGGAGGAGTGGTTTTACTCATAATGCAATCTATGACAATCTAGACTTATGCAAGAATGAAACAAAATAAAAATATAAACATAAACATAGAGTTGAAGAAAAAATAAAACTTCATGTCATTAATGTCATAGAATTGAAATGTTCTTACATACAAAATGGAAATAAATTTGCTTGGCAATGATAGCTTATCTCAAAGAAGAGATGTGGCGGCTACATGTTGCCGTTACTCCTCTAAAGCTCCAACAATTGTCCTAGAATATATCAATAATATATGTACATAGTAACCATTTTAGGGTCGGTTACAACTATGTCCGCAAAATTTCACAATATATATACAAGGTTTTATTAGATGACATCAACTTCAAAACTATGTCATATTATATTAACGCTAAAATTTAAACCTAAATAATTTTTAGGGTGTGGTATAGCTATGGCCTCAAAAGTTCAACTGCATTGTAAGGCACATGTTTTAATGGGCATGGCTATTTAAATTGGAATACATATTTTAGAGTAAGAGGCACAGATTAATATCAATGTTAATAGTAATATTAACATTAATGATAATACTAATATTAATATATTAACAATAATAATAATATATATTATACTAATATTAATATATTAACATTAATATTAATATATATCATAGTTACTAATATAAAAAAATATATGTTGTTATTTATATTACTTTATATTAGTGCTTTAACGCAATAATATTAATAAATAATAAATAGTATTGATATTCATAAATTATGGTTTTATATATTAGTTAATAATCAAACTATTAATACTTCATGTGGCTTAATACATTAATAAATGATCAATTATGACCTACTGTAATTGTTAGTGTTTAATAAGATTGAAAATGATGAATTATAATTAATTAAAGTTAACCATTAATTATTGTGTTATCCAAATATATCAAATTATTACATAATATATCAAATTATTACATTTAAGAATATTATTACATAATAATTATTATATGAAATTATTAAGAATATATTACCTTATTATTAATAGCATTAATATAATATTTCTATCTCATATTATATTTATTTATTATTATTAGTGTCTAAAATGTAACTATTATGAACATTATTTATGAATAATAATGATAATAAATAAATGTTATTAATTAACTTTTATTAATGTTAATATTATATCTTAATTGTTATTAATATTAGAAGTATTTCTAATAATGTATATTTTTATATATTAATATAGGTGTAATATTTGTATTCATAGATAATAATATATTAATCATAAACCTAATTTTATAGAGTATATTTACTAAACATATTTTATTAAGTTTATTTTACTAATAATAATAGGTTTATTGAGTGTGATTTCATATATAAGTTATTATTATGGTTGGAATTATGTTTTAATATGATTTTTATTTAAAATATAATCTTAATTTTATTTTAATTAATTATATTTTAGTATTTGTATTTTTAATATAAAAATTTATCAATGTATTATTATTGGGTTATTCAAAGAAACCAAACCTTTTTTATAAAAAAAATCTTGAATCACTCACAACAAAGAGTTGTTTACTTCCATCTTTATAAGACAACTATGTACCTTGGTTAGTTTTAATTAAATATTAGTTTAAAACTCAAAACCTAAATTTGAAACTAATTGCACTATTTTTAATTAAGCCCTAAATTAAAACTCAAAACCTTAATTTGAAACTCAATCGTGCACTATGTTAGTTATATTTAACAAGTGGATTGCATTGCAATTCTATTACATTACAATTTTTCAAGAAGAGTTGTAGCATATGTTGGCTAAATTCTCATAGGAAACTTTACCTCAATCAAAAACTCAAAACCTAGATTTGAAACTCATTCCTGCACTATTTGAGCTATTCTTTAACATGGCCAATTCCAATAATGAGATGCCTATTGGTATAAAAATTAAAACTAAGGGGATGCCTATTAGTATGCTAGTAAAAAAATAATAATACTTTTATTGTAAATTGTATTATTTTTTATATATTTGAAAAAAATATTTTATTTATTTTCTTCATATTTTCACACATGTGAAATTAAAATTTTTTAAGATAACATATAAAAAAAAATGTTTAATCATAAAAATATATTCCTTATATTACATTAAAATAATCATTATTTATAACAAATAAAATTAATTAATTGATATTATATCAAAATAGATAAATAAATAAAAACAAAAAAACCCATAAAAAATTTAAACAAAATAGATCAACAAAACAATAACCCTCCAATAAACAACCCTCCAATAAAACAAAATACCGGAAAATTAGGAACTCGTCGAGCTAAAGCAAAAAGGCTCAGAAAAAGCAACGAAAAATTAGGAACTCGTCGAGCTAAAGCAAAAAGGCTCAGAAAAAGCAACGAAAAAGATTCTAAGCACAAAATTAAGAAAGCAAAATTAAAACAAAAAAAATCAAAACGAAAAAGGAAAAAATGGAACGAATGACCGTGCTTATAATAAAGCTAAAAAGCTCAGAAAAAAGCACAAACAAAAGATTCTAAGAGAAATTATTTAATCACAAAAAGCTAATTACCAAAAGCTAATTAAGTTGCCGTTATAACAAATTTAATTATTATTGGGTAAAAATCTATTTTAAGCAAATTTTAAACGCCTTATTTAGATATACAAGAAAGTTAATAATTACAATTTCATTCACTTATGTAGTGGGGATGATGAAAATATGTTGGTATCTTTCAATTTAAACTATAATCTGAAAATGATTAATTAAAAATATGATTAACATGGCCAATTCCAATAATGGGATGCCTATTAGTATAAAAATTAAAACTAAGGGAATGCCTATTAGTATGCTAGTTAAAAAATAATAATTTTTATAGTAGTTGTAGTTTTTAGTATATTGAAAGATATATTGTTATTTATTTTTTCATATTTCCAAATTCGACAATTCAAAAATTTTCTAAGATAACATAAAAACGAAAATACAGAAATGTTATCAATAAATAAATTTCTATCCTTTATATACTACAGTTAAAAATAAATCAATATATATTAAATAAATAAAATTAATGCTAATTATAATGTATATAAAACTACATAAAAAAAAAACCATAAAAAATAACACAAAAAACAGATCAACAAAACAACAACCCTCCAATAAAACAAAATACCAGAAAATCAGGAACTCTTGGTTGAACTAAAGCAAAAAAGCTCAGAAAAAACAACGAGGAAGATTCTAACCACAAAATTAAGAAAAAAAAAAAGAAAAAAAAAAAAAACATAAAAAAGAAAAAAGAAAAAATGGAACGAATGACCGTGCTTATAATAAAGCTAAAAAGCTAAGAAAAAAGAAAAAACAAAAGATTCTCATCACAATAGGAAAAAAGAAAGAAAGCGCAAAATCTAATTAGGTTGCAGTTATGACAAATTTAAAAGCATCCAGAGAAAAGCAAAGCGAAGAAGGGAAGGATTCTCAAAAGATTTGCATATCATACAGAACCATTACAATAGCTTGTGCAGAGCTCAGACAACGACTACAATTTCTTGTATGGGCTCACCGCATTCTTTAAGGCTTGAGCGCGTAAGCATGTGTGTGTTTCGATGTTCATGAATCTATTGTAATGGCATTGGAGGGTATACATTTATGTGTTTAGATGGGAATGAAGCCAGCCAGCACTTACGGTTCGTTTTTCGTACAGTCTGTGTGTGTTTGGATGAGGATGAAGCCAGCCAACCTTCTTGGTTAGTTTTTTTTGTACATTTTGTGCAGTTATGTTTATTTGGTCTAGCGATATAATATTTTTTGAGAGTTTGAGAATAAAATCAATAGTAATAGTAATGTATTTTGTCGAGAGATATAATATCTCTGGAGAGTTGAGAGTTACATCAACATTAATCAAAGGCTTGAGAGTTAAATTTTTTGATCTCTTTATATGATCTAGGCCTGCTATATCATAATAGGTACTCGTTGCACAATGGCTCGAATTGTAGATATCATCCCTAAACTTTATTAAATTGTTTTTACAAATGAAAATTGTTTTTACAAATGAATTATGAATGTAGAGGATTAAATAGTTTCGCAAATATTAGTTTCATTCATTATTTTTTTTGTTTTGTCCACTAAATTTATTATTATGTTTTTTTCAGTTTCATTTTATTCATTTCTCATCAAGGCTAATGTTTGTTGATTTTATCTTTATTGTGAATTACTTCTTTGATATATTATATTCGAGTTCTAATTTGTTTAAATAGATAATTGATAAATTAAAAGTAGAAAGGGAGAAAAATATGGTTTTTTTTTGTATTCATATTAAAGTCTTAAAAAACATAAACCCTTAACACTAAACCCTAAGCAATTTATTACATTTTAAAAAGTGTTTTTTAACTTTTATTTAAGTTTTTATTATAATAATCTACTAAAGCCTTATAAACCCTAAACCGTGAATATTTTGTAGCATTCTAAAAAGATTTTTTTAACTTTTATTTAAGTCTTTATCAAAATAATTTACTAAGGTGTTATAAATCATAATTGCAAAACTAGATTTAGTTTTACATTTTATTATTGTAGCGATTAATATATTTATTTCTATATATAAATTTATATATTAAATTTATATATAATATATAAAAAATTATTATGAATATCTCTTTGGGTATATACTGTTCATCTTTTGGGTTTATAGTATCAATCAATTTGTTTAATATTATTGATCCTTTTATTAACAATATAATCATTTTTTTTTTGTAAATTAGGCTACTATTATTATACAAAAGGTTACAAAAAGATTACATCGAGGCAAGCCTCAAAATTCACCATACTGAGATGGATTTAGTAGAGCTTAACACCGGATGGTGAAACGACCCTTGAAATAGAACCTTGATAACTAGAGGACAGACAATTGTCACATACCATAACTGGAAGACCAACAGATTGCCAAAATCCGGAACCAACTCAGAGATAGACAAAATGACCCAGACATTACTAACAGTCCCTTATCCCGAGAGTGATACAGACTACAATATAGCAGCAAAAATAGGCGTAAATGAGAACTGCTTCCGACCTGAACAGAGTTGAGCATTGCTTAAGCTTTTCAAAAATAATCCCACGAAGAAGGCTGAGAACTGAAATTACCAGAAAAACACAATTGAACCGCCAAAACCACCATCTTCGGCCATGTCCTGACCAAAACGCCCAGGAGGCAGGCTCAAACATCCACAGAGGTGGAGGGCTGCTTCTCCACGATCCTGCATTCGTATTGATTCGACGCGCTTGAATCTGTGTATGGAGCGTCGTCTTTAGTCGGCTTGCTTGGACCCGCCACCGCACCTGAGGTTTCCGCAGGCTGAGCTCTTTGACAAAGGACTGGAGAAGGAGGCCTTTGCTCCTCAGAGACTTCTAGTGGTATTGCATTGTCGCATTTCTCAATTCGAACAAATACATAGTACGTTGAATTATCCAGGGAGCAGGGGAAGCGAAATCGAGTTGAGGGATGCGAGCTATGCGCGCATACAGCAGCACGAGCACGACCTCTGCCTCTCCCTCGGCCTCGCCTTGCACCCCGTGAGTCAATTCCGTCTGAGGAGGATTCCGTGGAGTGAGAGGAGTGCTGAGGATTGGCTCTTCCTCTGGAGCCTCCTTGAGACCCGCCCCTAAGGCTAATAAGGCGAAGCTGCTCTCGCGACATTCTGGAGTGAAATGAGAAGTGAAACTGGAGCAGAGTCTGCACAGAGAGCAATGTCTCCTCCAGTCCAAAGGCACAGAAAGCCTAGGACTCGTGCCCAGAGATGTGAAGACTTGCAGGAGCACAAAAGGCAGGAGATACCCGGCAGCGGGAACACAAAGGGGCGCAGCAAGAATAGACACCGAGAGTCGACCATAAACAATCACAGGAGCTTGATACTGACAGACTGTATGTCCAGGGCACTTAAAGGAAGAGACCAAGGCCTTCTGAGTTGAGGGCCGAGGTCTAAACCTCTGAGACCGCTTCGAGGGCCCAAAAACTAGCTGCAAACCACACAAACAATACCCCCAAAGTCAGACAGCAAACAGAACGGCCATAAAGAAATGGATTACCAGCATAGGCTTGCAGTTAATATACTGCGGAGCGACGACCCAGGCCAGGAGCAAACCAACGCAGAATGACTGCAAATCGATTTCCAGAGAAACAGAACGCGGGCGAGCCATTATGCAATGGGCAGCTAGTTGCAGGGCATAGTTAATACTCGCCTTCAATTTAACGCGACAGGGGTGGCAAGCCCGTAAATAAACATGACAGATGGAGGGTCTGGGCTGCCACTTGCCCAGTGGGAAGCCCGCCTCTGTACTATCCCCTTAATGTTCACCCGTAGCCGGGAATTAACAATATAATCATTAGTGTTTATAATCGTTTGGTTTTAAAAATCCCTAGGATTTATAATATTAGTCACTAGAATTCATAATCCAAAGAGTTAATAATATTAATACCTTGGATTTATAATAACGATAGGGTTTAAAAAATAAATAATAATAATAACAATTATTTTTAAAAATAAATAATATTAATAGCAATTATTTTCAATAATACAATATAATATAATTATTATTTTTATAATATTAATTTTATTTATATCTATCTATCATTATAAATATTAATATGGATGTTAAATATATACAGTTAATGCCTATTAGGTTATTTCAACTACATTTACTAATATGTTTATGTATGTTATGGTATAGCTTACGAGGGTGTGTTAACACATTTATTAATTTGGTTGTGCTTTACAACCCCTTCAGATTATATATAGAATAATATGTTACAATTTCTAATCTTTTGTGAGCTTATAATATTATTATAAGTCTATAATATTGTATATATTAAGTTGTAGCTTACTGTGTGCTCAACCACATTTAATAATGTGTTTTTGCTAGTTGTCAACACTTAAAACAACTCATTTATAATTTTACAATAAAAGGTGGATCAACCACATGGAACTGATTCTATTATTCTTACAATATTTGTAATTTATTATTTCTATTATCGACCATATTAGAATTATAGCTACATTAAAATTTTTTAATTTAAGAAATTATTTAATATGATTCAACATCTACTTTCAATTTCTTCATCTACTTTGTAATTTATTGTAATTCATATTTATTTCTATTTAGTATATTGTAATACTATATTAGAAATTTATTTGATTATAAAGAATTATTTTTTAATATATTTTAATAATTGAAGTTTAAAATAATTTTCCTAACATAATCTAACTACACTATAATTTCTTTTGGCTATCTCAATTTTATCATGATGATAACTACCATTAATTCTTACTATGAATAATAATACTAATGATTTTCTCTTATCAATACTTAAAAATTTTAACTTATATTAGTTAACTAACATAACTACATTAATAAATGTGTTTCATATAATGCTAACTTATTTGAATGTATCATTACACATATTATAATTATTAGAGGTGATATTATAGTGATACTTTGTTCACCTAATTAATAAACAACAACATTTTAAATTCTCTAGTAGTAAAAAAATGCAAACATAATTCTTGATAGTAAATAAAACTTTTTATTTTTTATTTTTTTCCATGAGAAAAAGCTAAACATTCTCACATTAGTTTCAATTTCCATTCAAATTGAATGATACACATTATAAGTGAGATAAATAAATTAATATAGTTCTCGGCCTTATACAATTGCAACTAAAGAATATGAATACAAATTAATTGTTCTTATGTCTTGTGAATGCTACTCAATATTATATTCAAATAACTATTTTTCACTCAATTTATGCACAACTTCCCAGACTTACTAATTTTTGTTTCTTGTAAATCCCACTTAATATTATACTCATGAAAGGTTTCTACTGAAATTGTTTGCAATTTTGCTGACTTCGTAATTTTGTGCAATTATATGGGCCTCCTAACTAGAATATGAATACACTATATTTTTTTCTCGCACTAATGAATCACATGTGTAGCCTGTCATGATGTAAGCTAGGTCCCTGGATTCCTTCATTAGTGAATGGATAGTAGTTGTGCATCCATGGAGATGAAAGATATCATGTCACGATGTAAGTTAGGTCACTGAGGTTCCTCATTAGTGAACTGATAATAGTTGTGGATCCGTGGAGATGAAAGATCTGCCTTTAGATCTCACACATTCCAAGTTCACACTCCTCAAAATTCTTAGATAAAATACTGTATTTACGAAGTATCAAAAATTTCACTTTAAATTCAAATTGAAATTGAACCACATTCCAAAAGTATATGAAAGCGTGTGCCATGATTATTTCATAAAATCTGTACTATTTACCACTTACCGAAATAAAGAAATTCAAGCACATTCCAAGTTTCAGTGAACGTTCGAAATTTGCACTGAATATAAAGATAATTTCTTGAAAAGAATCTCAATGTTTTACCCAACTTCTTTGGATGAGAATTTCAAGAAAAGCATCTTTGGAAAGACTCAATGTTTTACCCAACTGCTTTGCACTAGAATTTCAAGAAAAGCATTTTTTCGTTATATATGCTGATCCACTCCTTTAAGGATCACAACTTTTTTGAAATACACGAGGGATGACCACAAAGGGCCTGCACCAGTATATTAAGTTACCGACTACCAAAGATTCCGTTTAAATTGAAATTCAATTTGAACGTTGAACATTCCAATTTTGCGGAGACGTGGATAAATGACGTGGTTTCCAATTTTGACCCGACGTGGATAGATGAATTTTTTTGCCCCGACGTGGATAGATGAATTTTTGAAAAGAATCTCAATACAATTTCAAGAAACGAATCTCAGGCTTCCGTTTAGATTTGATCTGCTCCTTTAACCGATCACAACTTTTTTGAAATAGAGAGGGATGGCCTGGATCCGCTTCTTCAACCGATCACATCCTTTTTGAAATACACGAGGGATGACCTGGGATCCGCTCTTTCAGCCGATCACAGGTCTTTTGAAATACACGAGGGATGGCCTAGCATTCGATGTATAAGTCTGTGAATCTATAGTTCGTGACTCTATGCCTGTGGGTTTGTCTTTCTATTTTGTCAGAAAGGATGTTATTTAAATCTGAATTCGACTAAGAAAGTCCTGGAATGAATGAATGAAAGCCGACCCAGAGATGCATGGAGTCGTGTCTCTAGTAAATAAACACTCTAATGGGTAGCAAAGACATGTGAATACACACGTGTATCCTCTATCTCTCTTTCTTTCATTGTCTTTTGCATTGATTGCTTCTTTCACTGTCTTTTGCATTTGATTGCTTTTTTTGCATTGATTGTTTCTTTCATATGATTGTGGGTCTGTCCTTCTGTTTTGTTAGAATAGATGTTATTTAAATATCAGGTCGACCAAGAATATTAGCGAACTAATGAATGAAAGTCAGAAAATCGACCCGTGATGGATGGAGGTATACACGGGAGAGCGGTAACAGTGATATTGGTTACAACTATGATTGAACGGTATGGTTCTTCTATTGACTCTATATTCATAATTATATTCATGACTTATTCTCGAGTTTTGGTTGAATAGATTAGGGCAGAATTTCAATTTCAAATTTTCATGTATTTTGTTTCTATTAGAATTCCTCCGTCACTACCCCAGTGGCCTAAATTTTCAAATATTAATGCTTTGTTGTTATTGCTCCCTGTCTCATTAATCTCTTATCTAATTGTCCTTTAATCTTAATTTTTGTTCAAAAATATCATTAATTCTTCTTAATTTTTTTTGTTTTCTTTCGATCTTCTAAATTTGTTCTTGGTCCCTAATCCTTTAATCTTAATTGTTATTCAGTAATCCCATTAATTCCTTTTAATTTTTTTGTTTTCTTTCCATCTTCTAGATTTGTTCTTGGTCCCTAATGGCATTAATTACTTATTAATAATCTAATTTTATTATTAGATATTTTTCTTTGTCTTGATAAGCAATTCCATTAATCTTATTGCAATGTTCTTTGTCATAAAACCTCACTAGCTCCTTCTCCCACGGGAAAGCTTCTTGGTGTTTGAGTCTTTTTTGCCAAATTTAGTGTTTGACTCTTCTTCATAGAAATCTTATAGTGGGAAATTTAAAAAATCTTTCCCTCTCCCATTATGAACATTTTGGCATATTTCCAGAAGGTGGGGATCAAAGTCTCTCTCAAGTACTTTGCTGAGAGATAACAACTGGAAAACGAAATTAAAAACCGATATAAAATGTTGAAAATCTGACGAAATATAAATAGGATTTTAAAACTATATATATTTATTGGCTCACACATGTAAGTTAAGTTGCATGAATATAGAACCCATGCAAGTGATTATTAATGGGTTTTAATTTATGAATTTATTAGATAATTATTTCTCTCTTTTATTTTATTTGGTAGCAGTCTATCCCAGCACCACTATTCTATTTTAATGATTTATTTAAAAGAAATTTTATTTTAAAATATGTTTTTGTTTATTATATTTATATCATAGAGTGTAATGTGCATTAAATTTTTGTATGAAAATTATGCATCTAAAAAGTTTAGTTTAGCTTAACGAAATTATTAATTTCAGTGTTTATTATTATATATATATATAATATATATATAATAATTAAAATTTAATTATTTTAAGTTTTACACTTTATTATTAAAATATCTATATATAGAAGAATGAAATTTGTTATTTAAATTAGGTTGTGATTTTACATTTATTAAATATTAGCAGTCATGTAATTTTAATTTTCTCTTTATTAAAAATATTATTTTCTTAAATTTTACAATTAATGAAATATTTGTATTTTAAAAATTTGATCAATTTAGATGTTTGGGAAAATAGAAGTTGACATGAATTTTCTGGACTCCTCCACATATCTTTACTGTCTTGTGGTTATGAAGTAGTTGCTTCTCGCTATCATCATCAACTGCTTTCATAAAAAGATCGAGTGCTTATTCTTCCATAAGATTTTCAATAGCCTAGGTTTTACGTCATTTATATTTTTATGGAATATTTCCATTAGGGTAAAGTAAATATTTAACTTATTCAATATTAAATTATATTACATTTTTTATTTTTTGTAAATTGGATGATATAAAATAATTTATTTATGAGTAGAATTGTTTTATTTTTATAAGCCATGCGAACTGTATGTGGTTGTTTATTTAAATGTGAAAAGAGACTTAAAATAACATTTGTTTAACTGAAAACATTTTTGTTTGTTTGTTTATGTGATACGATGGATATGTTTTTGCTAATTAGATAATATGTGTAGATACCTTTTGCAAGTTTAATTTGTATAAAATTATGTATGCATTTCTTTTATTATTTCTTAGATGATATAATGATTGTGTTTCTTAAATAATGTGATGATTATTCATTTCCAATTCATAAGATCTTTTTGCTTGCTACATGAAGTGGATTATATATGTTAAATGATAGGATTAAGATACCCATTATTATCTTTTTGTTTCTTAAATGACATCCTAAATTAGGGTGTTTCATGATATGATGGTGATAATGAGAGTAAGGAGTAGGAGAGAGAGAGGGGAAGGGAGCAAGAGAGGGAGTGGGGGTGTGGTAGGAAGGGTAAAGAGAGAGACAGAGGGAGTGCAAGTGTGGTAGTACTGGGAGGAAGAGAGAGAGAGAGAGGAGGGGAGGGGGAGAGAGAGAGTGAGAAACAGAGAGGAGAAGAGAGAGAGAGAGAGAGAGAGAGAGAGAGAGAGGGGGAGAGAGAGAAAGAGGGAGAATGGGGATGTGGAAAGAGATAGAGAGAGAGGGAAGGGAAGGAGAGAGGGAGGGAGGTGGGCAGAGAAAGGGGTGGAGGGGAGTGATGGAAGTGGGAGATAAGGGGTGGGAGATTGGGGGAGAGAGGAGGATAGGGTGAGGGAGAGGGGGAGGTATAGATAGGTGGGGGGAGAGAGGGGGATGGGAACAGAGAGGGGGAGGGAGAGAGGGGGAGATGGAGAGAGAGCAGAAGAGGGATAGCGGGAGGGGAAGAGAATGGGAGAGGGAGAGGTAGACAAACAAGGAGAGGGGGTGGGGTAAGGCAGGAGGAGAAGGGGAGATACGGAGAGGGAGAGAGGAAGGGAGAGAGAGAGAAATGGGGAGGGATGGGTCTAGAGAGGGCGAGAGAGATCGATAGGGATGAGATGATAGAAGGGGTGGGAGGGAAGAGAGGCGGGGAGAGAGAGGGAGGAGGACAGAAAGATAGGGGAGAGAAGAGGAGAGGGATAATAGGAGAGAGATATGGGGTTAGGGTGAGGGGAAGGGAGAGAGAGAGATGGAGGAAGGGAAATGGAGAGGGGGACACAGGGAGATAGAGGTAGAGATAGAGAAAGGGAGAGGGAGAGGAAGAGAGGGAGGGAGGGAGGTGGAGAGAGAATGGGTAGTTGCGGGAGTGATGGGAGGGTGAGAGAAGGAGTGGATGATGGCGGTGAGAGGATGATAGGGTGAGGGAGAGGCAGAGGTAGTGATAGGTGAGAGGGACATAGGAAAGGAGGGAGAGACGAAGGGGGAGGGATGGGGAGAGAGAAGGAGAGAGACATGGGGAGGGAGGGGAAGAGACAAGGGGTGGTAGGGAATGGAGGCAAGGGGAGAGAGAGAGAGGAGGAGAGAGAGATGTGGGAGAGAGGAAGATATGGTGAGGGAGAGGGGAAGGGAGAGAGAGGGAGAGGGGAGATAGGTAGATAGTGGGAGAGATAGGGAGAGAGGGAGAGGGAGAGAGAGAGGGAGGGAGGAAGCGAATGAAGGGGTGGTAGGAGGAGTGATGGGAGGGGGAGAGAAGGGCTTGGAGATTTGGGGAGAGAGGAGGATAGGGGTGGAGACGAGGGAGGTAGAGATATGTGGGGGAGAGAAGGGGAGGGGAAAGAAAGAGGAGGGAGGGGGAGAGAGAGGGTGGTGAAACAAAGGGAGGGCGGAGAGAGAGAGACGATATGAAGGGGGAGAGAGGAGGTAGGGGAGAGGGAGTGAAGCAGGAGGGAAAGGGAGAGGGGAAGGCATTGGAAGGAGGATGGGAGGGAGAGGGAGAGGAGAGAGGAAGGGATAGAGACATGAGGGAGTGATGGGGAAGAGAGGGAGAGGAGGGAGAGAAGGAGGGATGCAGAGAGATAAGGGGTGGTAGGGGAAGTGATGGGAGGGGGAGAGAAGGGGTGGGAGATGGTGGAGAGAGGAGAATAGGGTGAGGGGAAGCGGGAGGTAAAGATAGGTGGGGGGATAGGGAGAGAGAGAGAGAGGGAGGGAAGCGGAGAGAGAAGGGGTGGTAGGTGGAGTGATGGTAGGGAGAGAAGGAGTGGGTGATGGGGGTGAGAGAAGGATAGGGTGAAGGAGATGGAGTGGTATAGATAGGTTTGGGAGAGATATGGAGGGGAAAAAAGAGGGGAGGGGGAGTGGGAGAGGGAGAGTGAGAGCGGGAGAGGTAGAGAGAGTGGAAGAGTGATAGGGAGAGGGTAATAGAGTGGGAGAGGCAGAGGTAGACAAAGAGGCAGAGGAGGAGGGGCAAGCATGGGGAATAGCAAGGAAGAGGGAGAGGGAGATACCAAGGGAGGGAGAGACAAAAGGGGAGGGATGGGGAGAGAGAGGGAAAGAGAGATGGTGAAGGACGAGGAGAGATAAGGGTTGGTAGTGAAGGGAGACAAGGATAGAGAGAGGAGGATAGGGTCAGTGAGAGGGGAAGGGGGAGAGGGAGAGGGAGTGGGGGAGATAGGGAGATATTGGGAGAGAGAGAGAGAGAGGGAGAGAGAGAGAGGGAGGGAGGTGTAGAGAGAAGGGGTGGTGGTGGGAGTGATGGGAGGGGGAGAGAAGGGGTAGGAGATTTGGGGAGAGAGGTGGACAGGGTGAGGGTGAGGGGGAGGTAGACGTATGACAGGGGATAGAGTGGGAGGGGATCAAAGAGGCAGAGTGGGAGAGGGAGAGAGGGAGAGTAAGAGGGATAGATGGAGAGAGCAAAAGAGGGATAGTGGTAGGGGAAGAGAGTTGGAGAGGGAGAGGTAGAGAAAGGGAGAGGGGGAGGGGCAAGGGAGGATGAAAGGGAGGGAGATAGAGAAGGGGAGAGGAAGGGAGGAAGAGACAAAAGGGGAGAGATGGCGAGAGAAAGGGAGAGGGAGAGAGAAAGAGAGATGGAGGGATGTAGAGAGAGAAGGGGTGGTAGGGGGAGTGATGGGAGGGGGAGAGAAGTGGTTGGAGATGGGGCAGAGAGGAGGATAGGGTGAGATAGAGGGGGAGATAAAGATAGGTGGGGGGAGAAAGAGGGAGGGGAAAAAAGTGGGGGATGGGGAGAGGGAGAGAGAGAAAGAGAGAGCGAGAGGGAGAGAGAGTGGTAGAGGGATAGGAGGATATGAAGAGAGTGGGAGAGGGAGAGGTAGAGAGAGAGGGATAAGAGGATGGGCAAGGGAGGAGGAGAGGGAGGGAGAGGGAGAAGGAGAGAGAAAGGGAGGGAGAGAGAGAGGGAGGGATGCAGAGAGAGAAGGGGTGGTAGGGGGAGTGATGGGAAGGGGAGAGACGGCATGTGAAATGTCAGATAGAGGAGGATTGGGTGAGGGAGAGGGGGAGGTAGAGATAGGTGGGAGGAGATATAGGGAGGGGGAGAGGGAGAGAGAGAGAGGAAGAGGGATAGGGGGTAGGGAAGGTAGTGGGAGGAGGGAGCGGTAGAGAGAGAGGGAGATGGGGAGGGACAAGGAATGGCGAGAGTGAGAGAGGGGGGTAAGGGGAGGTAGAGACAAAGGGGGAAGGATGGGGAGAGAGAGGGACAGAGAGACCAGGAGGGAGGGTGAGAGGGAAGGGGTGGGAGGGAAGGGAGATAGGAGAGAGAGAGAGAAGGAGAGAAAGAGGAGGAGAAAGAGACGGGGGAGAGAGGAGGATAAGGTCAGTGAGAGGAAAAAGGAGAGAGAGAGAGATAGGGAAAGTGGGAGATAGGGAGATAGTGGGAGAGATAGAGGGAGAGGGAGAGGGAGGGAGGCAGATATTGGAGCGGTGGTAGGGGGAGTGATGGGAGGGGCAAAGAAGGGGAAGATCTTAATAAAGTTTTATAAACCCTAATCCTTAGACCTTAAAACCTAAACCCCAAACCCTAAACCTTAAACTGTAAACCCTAAACAATAATCCCTAAGCCCTAGACCCTATAAACTAAACCATAAACCATAAAACCCAATCCCTAAAACCTAAACCATAAACCATCAAACCCAATCCCTAAACCCTAAACCATAAACCCTAAGGATTTTATAAGATTTTAAGAATAATTTTGTAACTTTTATTTAAGTGTTTATTAAAATAATTTACTAAAGTGTTACAAACCCTAAAGCATAAACACAAAATCCTAAACCCTCAACACAAAAACATAAACCCTAAACCCTAAATCCCAAACCCCAAATCCTAAACCCTAAACCATAAACAGTAAATGCTAACCATTTTATAACATTTTAAAAATTGTTTTGTAACTTTTATTTAAGTGTTTATTAAAATAATTTAGCAAAATGTTGTAGACCCTAAACACTAAACCCCAAACCTAAACCCAAAACCGAAAAACTTAAACACTAAACCCTAAAATTATTTTGAAACTTTTATTTAAGTGTTTATTAAAAGAATTTATTAACGTCTTATTAGCCTTAAACCCTAAATCATAAACCCTAAACCCTAAGCGTTAAACCCTAAACCCTCAAAATTTTATAATCTTTTAAAAACCGTTTTGTAACTTTTATTTAAGTGTTTATTAAAAGAATTTACTAAAGTGTTATAAACCCTTAATCTTAAATTGTAATCCACAAACCTTAAACCCTAAGCACTAAACCCTAAATGCTAAACTAGAAACCCTAAACTCTAAAATCAGAATGCCAAACCCTAAACCCTAAATTCTAAACCCTAATAATTTTATAACATTTTAAAAAACATATTGTAACTTCTATTTAAGTGTTTATTAAAATCATTTACTAAAGCCTTATAAAGCCTAGACTGTTAACCTAAACCCTAAGTAATTTATAACATTTTAAAAAGTGCTTTTTAACTTTTATTTAAGTGTTTATTATAATAATTTACTGAAGTCTATAAACCCTAAACCCTAATAATTTTATAGCATTCTAAAAAGAGTTATGTATCTTTTACTTAAGTTTTTATCAAAATAATTTACTAAGGTGTTATAAACCCTAGACCATAAAAAATAAACCCTAAACTATAAACCCTAAACCAAAAATCCTAAACCCTAAACCCTAAACCCTAATACCCAAACCATAAACCCTATACCTTATACCAAAAATCCTAAACCCTAAGCATTTTATAGCATTTTAAAAAGTGTTTTGTAACTTTTTTTACGTGTTTATTAAAAGAATTTACTAAAGTTTTATAAACTTTAAACCCTAATACTTAAAACCTAAAGCCTAATTAATTTATAACATTTTAAAGAGTGTTTTGTAACTTTTATTTAAGTTTATATTAAAAACATTTACTAAAGTGTTATAAACCCTAATCCCTAAACGCTAAAGCCCAAGAATTTTATGACATTTCAAAAACTTTTTGTAACTTTTATTTAAGTTCTTATTAAAAGAATTTACTAAAATGTTATAAACCTTAAATCCTAAACCCTAAACCCCAAATCCTAATCCCTAAGCCATAAACCCTAAGAATTTTATGAGTATATATAATAAGGGAAGACCACACTTGGGTATGTGAGTTTAGGAGGGAGAAAATTGTGGTACACAAGATACCTTGAGCTTTGTTTTTCCACCCTTCTCCATAAACCTGTTTTCTTTTATTTTTTTCTCTTCATAACTCCTCGAGGCTCAATACGATGAATGCATTACGTGTAATATGTAGCATCAAATACCCACTTAAGGTGGGGTGGTTCATTTCTACATCCTAAGCCCTAAACCCGAAAACCTTAAGCCTAAACCCCAAACCCTAAATCCCAAATCCTAAACACTAAACCATAAGAGTTTTAGAACATTTTAAAATTTGTTTTGTATCATTCATTTAAGCATTTATTATAGCAATTACTAAGGTGTTATAAACCCTAAACCAAGAACCCTAAACCCCAAACCCTAAACCCTAAATTGAAAATCTTAAAACTTAAACCGTAGGCATTTTATAAAGTGTTATAAGCCTTAAACCATAAACCTTAATCCCTAAAGCTTAAACCACACATTCTTAACCCTAAACCCTAAACTCTAAACTATAAACCCCTAACCCTAAACCCTAAGTATCTTATAACATTTAAAAATGTGTTTTGTAACTTTTATTTAAATGTATATTAAAATCATTTACTAAAGTGTTATAATCCTTAAACTCTAAACTTTAAACCCTAAACCTTAGACTTAAAACCCTAAACCTTAAGCCCTAAACCCTGAACCCTAAACCCTATACCCTAATCATTTTATAACATTTTAAATAGTGTTTTGTAAATTTTATTTCAGTGTTTATTAAAAGCATTTACTAAAGTGTTATAAATCTTAAAACCTAAACCTTAAACCCTAAACCTTAATCATTTTATAAACCTTAAACACTCTACCCTAAACCTTAATCCCCAAATCCTAAACCCTACACCCTAAACACCAAACCCTAAACCCTAGAACCCAAACCCTAAACCCTAAATCATAAATGCAACACATTTTATAACATTGTTAAAAGCTTTCTGTAAATTTTATTTAAGTGTTTATTAAAAGATTTTACGAAAGTGTTATAAACCCTAAATTCAAAACCCTAAAACCTAAACCACAAATAATAAACCTCAAACCCTTAACACTAAACCACAAAAACTAAGCATTTTATAACATTTAAAAAAGGAGTTCATAACTTTTATTTAAGTGTTTATTAGAATTAATTACTCAAGTGTTATAAACCCTAAACTATGAGCATGAAGCCACAAACCCTAAACCCTAAATCATAAGAATTTTATAACATTTTAAAATTTGTTTTCTAACATTTATTTAAGTGTTTATGGAAAGCATTTACTAAAGTGTTATAGACCCTAAGGCCTAAACCATAAACCCTAAACATAAAACCCAAAATCAAAAATCCAAAAACCTAAACCCTAACAATTTTATAATAGTATAAAAATTATTTTGGAACATTTATTTAAGTCTTTATTAAAATAATTTACAAAGGTGTTAGAAACCCTAAACCCTAAATCCCAAAGACAAATCATAAACACTAAACCCTCAAATCTAAACCCCAATCCTAAAACCCTAAACCCTAAACCTTAAATCTTAAACTCTAAGCATTTTATAACATATTAAAAAGTGTTTTTTAACTTTTATATAAGTGTTTATTAAAATAATTTACTGAACCCTCATAAACCCCAAACCTTAAACCGTAAACCCCAAACCCTAAACCCTAATCATTTTATAACATTTAAAAAATATCTTTTTAACTTTTTTTCAAGTGTTTATTAGAAGATTTTACTAAATCCTTATAAACACTAAATCCTAAAACATGAACCCTAAAAACCTAAACCCAAAACCCTAAGTATTTTATAACATTTTGAAAAGTGTTTTGTAACTTTTATTTAAATTTTTATCAAAATTAATTTACTAAATTGTTATAAACCCAAAAACCTAAGCTCATAACCATAAACTCCAAACCCTAAACCTTAATCATTTTATAACATTTTAAAAAGCATTTTGTAGCTTTTATTTAAATGTTTATTAAAATAATTTACTAAAGTGTGATAAAACCTAAATCCTAAGCCCCAAACGCTACACTTGAAACCCTAAAACCTAAACCATACGTAGTTTATAACATTTTAAAAAGTGTTTTATAAATTTTATTGTGTTTATTGAAATAATTTACTAAAGTGTTATAAACCATAAAACCTAAATGGTAAGCATTTTACAACATTTTAAAAATTGTTTTGTAAATTTTATTTAAGTGTTTATTTAAAGCATTTAATAAAGTGTTATAAACCTTAAACCATAAACCCGAAACCCTAAACCCTAACCACGAAACCCTAAAACCTCAACCCTAATAATTTATAACATTTTGGAAAACACTTTAAAATTTTATTTAAGTGTTTCTTAAAAGAATTTACTAAAGCGTTATAAATCTTATACTCTAAACCCTAAACCTTAAACACTAATTCTTTTTTAATATTTTAAAAAGAATTTTATAACTTTAGTGTTATAAGTCCTAAACCATAAATCCTAAACCCTAATCTCTAAAACCTAAACCCTAAACCCTAAACCCTAAATCCCAAACTGCAAACCCCAAACGACAAGCCCTAAACACTAAGAATTTTATAACATTTTAGAAAGTGCTATGTAACTTTTACTCAAGTTTTTATTAAAATAATTTACTAAAGTTTTATAAAACCTAAACACTAAACCCCAAACCCTATATCCTAACGCTTAAAGCCTAAAGGATAAACCTTAAAATCATTTAGTAAGGTCTTATAAACCCTAAACCCTAAAGCCTAAAGGTTGAAAGCATTTAGTAATGTCTTATAAAATATAAACTATAAACTCCAAAACCTAAATGCGAAGCCCTAAGCCCTAAACCCCAAACCCTAAAACCTAAAGATTTTATATCATTTTAAAAGTTTTTCGTAACTTTTATTTAAGTCTTTACTAAAACTATTTAGTAAAGTGCTATAAAGACTAAACCCCTAACCCTAAACCCTTAACCTTAAACCCCAAACCCAAAACATTAAAAAAACCTAAACCCTAAAAACCATAAAAAAGCCATAAACCATAAAAAAAACCTAAACCCTAAAAACCCTGAAAAACCCTAAACCCTAAAAATTGTTTCTTAACTTTTTTATAAGTGTTGATTAAAATAATTTATTAAAGCATTATAAACCATAAACCCTAAACTCTAATACCCACACTCCAAAACCTAAACCCTAAAAACCTTAAAAAAGCCATAAACCATAAAAAACCTAAAACTTAAAAAACCAACAACCCTAAACCCTAAAAATCCCAAAAAACCCTAAACCCTAAAAATTGTTTTTTAACTTTTTTTATAAGTGTTAATTAGAAGAATTTATTAAAGCATTATAAACCATAAAACCTAAACTCTAATACCTACACCCCCAACGTAAACCCTGAACCCTAAACCATAAGCACTTTATAACATTTTAAACACCAAACCCTAAACCTTAAGTATTTTATAACATTTTAACAAGCGTTTGTAACTTTTTTTCAAGTGTTTATTGTTACTAAATTTTTATAAACCCTAAACCCTAAGTATTTTATTATAATTTAGCAAGTGTTTTGTAACTTTTTAAAACCCTGAACCCTAAACATTTTATAACATTTTAATAAGTGTTTTGTAATTCTTTTTAAGTGTTTATTAAAAGAATTTACTAAAGTGTTATAAACTCTAAACCCTAAAAGCTACACCCTAAGAATTTTATAAAAAATTTACAAGAGTTTTCTTGTTCTTTAAAGTGTTTAATAAAAGAATTTACTAAAGTGACCTTCAAACCTAAACCCTAAGCATTTTATAACATTTTAAACCCTAAACCCTCATCATTTTATAAAATTTTAAAAATAGTTTTGTAACCTTTTTTTAAGTGTTTATTAAAAGAATCTATTGAAGTTTGTATTGACCTAACCCTAAACCCTAACTTTCTAAACCCTCAACACTAAGAATTTTATAGAATTTAAAAAGTGTTTTGTAACTTTTTTTAAGTGTTTATAAAAAGAATTTACTAAGGTCTTGTGAACCCTAAACTCTAAAACTTAAGCATTTTATAACATTTTAAACCCTAAACCTTAAACCTAAGCATTCATTCAATTTTTAACAAGCTTTTTCTAACTTTTTTTGAAGTGTTTATTAAGAGAATTTACTAAAATGTTATAAACCCTAAATCTTAAACCATAAGAATTTTATAACATTTTAAAGCCAAAAACCAAAACCCTAAGCCCTAAACTCTAAACCCTAAGTATTTTATAACATTTTAGCAAGTGTTTTCTTACTTTTTTTAAAGCGTTTATTAAAAGAATTTACTAAATTATAATAAACCCTAAACCATGAGCATTTTATAGAATTTTAAATCCTAAACCCTAAAGCCTAATCATTTTATAACATTTTAACAAGTGTTTTGTAACTTTCTTTTACGTTCTTATTAAAATAATTTATCAGAGTGCTATAAATCCCAAATGCTAAACCCCAAACTCCAAACCCTAAACCCTAAGCATTTTATGATCTATTAAAAATAATTTGTAACTTTTATTTAAATGTTTATTAAAATAATTTACTAAGGTGTTATAAAACCTAAACCCTAAACCCTAATCATTTAATAACATTTTAAAAAGTGTTTTGGAATCTTTTTTAAGTTTTTATTAAAAGAATTAATAAGGTTTTATAAACCCTAAACCCTAAAGCCTATAAACTAAACCCTAATCCCTGAGCATTTTATAACATTTTTAAAAGCGTTTTGTGACTTTTATTTAAGTTTTTATTAAAATAATTTACTAAATTGTTATAAGCCTTAAACCATGGAGCCTAAAACCTAAATCCCAAACCTAAACCCTAAACACTCAACCCCAAGCCCTAAACCCTAAACCATAAACCTTGTGAATTTTATAACAATTTGAGAAGAATTTTGTAACTTTTATTTATGTGTTTATTAGAATAATTCACTAAAGTTTTATAAACCCGAAACCATAAAGACAAAACCCTAAATCCTAAACACAAAAACATAAACCCTAAACCCTAAAACGTAAACTCTAAACTCTAAACCCCAAACCCCAAACCCTAAACCCTAAAACAATAACCCTAGATCCTAACCATTTTATAACATTTCAAAAATTGTTTTGTAACTTTTATTTAAGTGTTTATTAAAAGAATTTACTAAAATGTTTAAGACCTTGACATTAAACCCTAAACCCTAAACTGTAAACCTTAAATCGAAAACCCTAAACCCTAAACCCTAATCATTTTATAACATATTAAAGAGTATTTTGAAACTTTTATTTAAGTGTTTTTAAGATCATTTACTAAAGTATTATAAACCCTAGTTTTGAATAATCCACCCAAGATTTAACCCTCTCATTACAGAAAAAGGGCTACAATATGTTTACATCAAGAAGATATGGATGATTTTGGGGACTATGTTGTGAGAATGATGATACTCTCCCCATTTTATAAGATAGGCCAGTTACGAAAATAATAGAAAATGGATCAATTGTGCAACAACCTAATATAAGTTATTACAATATATCCACATGTGGGTAGTTTAGGGAAGATGTACAAGTGTCATGTGGTGGTTGGAAGCCACCTCCAAAGTTTCATGGTCTTTAAGCTAAGGATCCACATTTCAAGCACTCATCGTAGAATCGTTTTGTTCTCCCTAAAAGAGGATCCAAGCATTAATTCTCCTCATCATGTCCTAATTCAAAAAAAACTCCAAGTATTGCACTCTCCAAGAAAGAATCCCTCAATACAACCATTAACATCTTAGACTATGACAGGTTCTTGTAGTGATCCTAGGGAGGAGTGGCTTTAATCCTAGTGTAGTCTATGATGATCCAGACTTATGCAAGAATGCAACAAAATAAAAATATAAACATAAACATAGAGTTGAAGAAAAAATAGAACTTCATGTCATTAGTGTCAAAGAATTGAAATATGCTTACATAAAAAATGGAAATAAATTTGCTTGGGTAATGATAGCTTATCTCAAAGAAGAGATGTGGTGGCTACATGTTGTAGTTACTCCTCTAAAGCTCCAAAAATTGTTCTAGAATATATCAATAATATATGTACATAGTAACCATTTTAGGGTGGGTTACAACTATGGCTGCAAAAGTTCGCAATATATATGCAAGGTTTTATTAGATGAGATAAACATCAAAACTATGTCATATTATATTAACACTAAAATTTAAACCTAAATAATTTTTAGGGTGTGGTATAGCTATGGCCTCAAAAGTTCAACTACATTGTAAGACACATGTCTTAATGGGCATGGCTATTTAAATTGTAACACATATTTTAGAGTAAGATGCACATATTAATATCAATGTTAATAGTAATATTAACATTAATGATAATACTAATATTAATATAGTAACAATAATTTTAATATATATTATACTACTATTAATATATTAACATTAATATTAATATATATGATAGTTAGTAATATAAGAAAATATATGTTGTTATTTATATTACTTATATTATATTAGTGCTTTAACGCAATAATATTAATAAATAATAAATAGTATTGATATTCATAAATTATGGCTTTATATATTAGTTAATAATCAAACTATTAATACTTCATGTGGCTTAATACATTAATAAATGATCAATTATGACCTACTATAATTTTTAGTGTTTAATAAGATTGAAAATGATGAATTATAATTAATTAAAGTTAACCATTAATTATTGTGTTATCCAAATATGTCAAATTATTGAATAATATATCAAATTATTACATTTAAGAATATTATTACATAATGATTATTATATGAAATTATTAAGAATATATTAACCTTATTATTAATAGCATTAATATTAATATTTGTATCGTCAATATTATATTTATTTACTATTATTAGTGTCTAAAATGTAACTATTATGAACATTATTTATGAATATTAATGATAATAAATAAATGTTATTAATTAACTTTTATTAATGTTTTTTTTTTTCTCTGTAAGACTGAGCTAATTTATATTACAAAAAACGAAAATTTACATCCAGATTTACAAAAAGGTTGAAGCCTTGTTTCTCCGTAGAGACTTTCCCATGACTATCCATCAGTACATCTGGCAAAAGAACCAGTTCCTTCCAACCTACTGAACCAACATATAATCGACACAATAGGCTTTTGAGCCAACACAGCGGATAGATAACTTGACACTAAGGACCCATTTACTTGGCATAATCGACACGTAGACTGACATCGACATGTAGACTGACCTTCACGGTGAACCTTGACACACTGACATTCAAACACATAGAGTAAAATAGAGAGAAGTTGGACTGAGAGTTGCATTCCTGGCCAAGAGAACGGAGAGGTTGTTGTGTTATTCCTCATCTGTTAGGTGAGGCTCATCCTCCATCGTTAACCCCTTGACCTTCTTGTCTTCTGCCTCAGCTGGGCGCATCCCTCCTTGGGCAGGTAGCACCGTCGAAGTTCCGGCTTCTTCAGCTTGAGTGGGTGGCCTTGAATCCACCATGGGGACCTACATATCCACCCTGGGCACTGTCAGATTGTCCCGTGGCCTTCGGACGTCGCTACAGTGCTCAACAGTGATTGACACAATCAGCGTGTTGTTCTCCAGAGTGCAGGGTATGCGGTATTTAACCGCGGGATGTTCCAAGTGCCCACAATCCATGGGTTCTCCCCTTCCTCGTCCAATTTGCTGGCCAATTGTTCTGCGCGGACTGCTACCCTGTTCGGGAGGAATGTCAACAGAAGAAGTGGGTGAAGTGGCGGGCCTCTGAGTAGCAGGACGACCCCTCGAACCTCCGCTACCCCTCGAACCTCCTCTGCGACTACTCATCCTTAGCTGCTCAGACATTCTGCAATCGCTCACCTGAATCCTTGGTAAAATCCTGCACCTGACCAGAGTGTGCTCTGTTGCCTTCAGAATCTGCTCAGGTCTCTGAGAGCTATGCGGGAATACAACGCTCTTATGGATTACCATAATCCTTTGTCCAGGTCGCGCATTGAATGGCGCCTTAACCCAGGTTTCCTTCCCCAGGATTGTCCCTGTCCCCATAAATTTCTCTGGAGCCGAACGGTTCTTCACATCGCCTGAGTTCACCTGCGCATTTAATGGCTTGGCGTGTAGGTTTATGGTGGCTTGTCCGAGCTGACAGCTTCCCATGTGACTCGCCACCCGCCATTCATGCATCGTAAGCACCCGCATCCGGGGAGAGGAGGTCTTTTTGCAGCAAAGAGATGCAGTCCTGTTTGAGTTGAGCATCTTCAACTGTATCTAGGGGGCCTGAATAGTATGGTGTCGACTGTGACACCCCTTGATTTGCTAACCGATCTGCAACCTGGTTGGCTGTTCTCCTAACATGATGGAAGGTCATATTGAGGGAGGTATGCTGCTTTTCCTCCAAGGCTTCCAGACGGCTTAGCAATCGCCAGCTTTTTGCTACCTTGACTGCTTTAGCTCCGGCTTGTATTCTCTTAGCTATTGCTATTAGTATAAGAGAGTCGCCTTCAACTTCCAAAGGGTAGAAGTGGTTCTGATCCGCTATGCATATTCCCTTCCAAAGACCCTCTAGCTCCACGGCATTGTTAGTATCAGTGCCCATTGTGCCGTAATATACTTGCATTGATTCTCCATTGTGGCTACGTATAACTCCTCCAAAGCCTGTCGGGCCAGGGTTGCCTTTGGCAGCACCGTCGAAGTTCAGCTTGAAGGAGTTGGGTGCAGGAGGGGACCAAGAAGAAGGAGAAGCAGATCTGGTGGGGGGTTTGATGGTGGCCGTGTCTGGTGACTTAAGTTCAAGATTCCATTCCTTCAAAATGCATCACTCCTGATGGCTTTCTGGCCAATCCTCTTCATTCCATGCTCTAATGGCCAGAGTTTCTTGAATGTTTTTTTTGAGATTAATCCAGAGGTCGTCTATAGATCTGGAAGTGTTGTTGAAGATTCTGTGGTTACGTTCTTTCCAGAGGGTCCAGTATAGAAAGCCAGGTAGGATGTTCCATAAGGAATTGAGGATCCTGCTTTTAAACGGATTTTTGGCCCAGGTTCTTATATTTGCTGTTATATCCTCCATCCTGGGGTGTGCCTTCATGTTGCAGTGTTCGACTTTCTCCTAGATTTGCTTTTCTAATGGGCATTCTTCCAGTAGATGATAGATAGTCTCACAATTTATGTTGCAATTTGGGCATCTGGATGGCCCTATAAAACCTCTTTTGATTAGATTGTCCCAGGTAACAATGCGTTTTTTGCTGAGTAGCCATAGAAAGGTGGAGATTTTGGGCCATAACTCTGCTTGCCAAACTTTTTCCCAGAGTTGATCTTTATCCGCTTGGAGGTTGGAATAGCGCAGGTGATGAGCTTCTTTCGTTGTGAAGGTACCTTTGGTTGTGTAGCCCCATCTGAGCTTGTCCTGTTGTAGGGAGAGGCGAATTTTCCTATTGTTGAGTTCCTGATCAATGTCTGTATATTCTTCTCCCTGCCAGTCTATTTGCCATAGTCTTGCTGGTTTCCATGTTTGAAGGTCATGGGTTGGAGAGGGCTGCCAGTATTGATGAACCAGAGGGATGCTTCCTTGATTCATTTGGATCTGCCATAGAGGTTTGTGGAATAAATTGGCTAGTTTGGGAAGTTGCTACCAAGAGTCTTCCCAGAATATGGCGGCTTTACCTGAATGAATTTCCCAAAAACTATGTTCTTGTATGAAGCTACTTTGCTTTTTTGCGTTGTTCCAAATAAGTGATCCCTGCGAAGTTGGGTTGATTCGGATGAGGTCATTCCATTGGCTGCCTCTGGCATATTTGGCTTGCCATAGTTGGGTCCAGGCGGTATTGGGCTTGGTGACCCAGTTCCACCAGATTTTAGCTCCCATGGTGTTGTTACTTTGCAGCGGATCGACCTAGCCCGCCTTCTGATTTAGTTTTGCAAACCTCTTTCCATTTGACTAGAGCCCACTTCCTGTTCATGCTTGTAGATCCCCAGAGAAAGTTTCTCTGGAGATTGCGTATAGCTTTAAGAACACCTTTTGGAGCTGCTAAGATGGAAAAGAGATAAAGTGGCATAGCTTGTAAGACTGATTTGATGAGAACGAGCCTACCTACCAGATTTAGAGCTCTGAAAGTCCATGAAGAAAGCTTTGAATCTAATTTGTCCAGCAGTGATCTCCAGGATACCTGCTTGATTGCTGAATCAGAAAGGGGAGCACCCAGGTATTTAGAGGGCAGGTGGGAGATTGTGAATCCCAGTATTCGGGCTATGGTCCTTTGCGTTGAGGGGGGAGTATTGAAGAAAAAGAGTTGGGATTTTGCAGCGTTAATGGAAGTGCCAGAGGCTTCAGAAAAAAGGGACAGAAGTGAGTTGAAAGCAGAGGCTTCTTTAACTGAAGGATGTCCAAAAAGCATAGTGTCATCAACAAATTGCTGATGCGTTTGAGGAGCACGACCATGAAGGGGTATGCCTTTGAGAACTTGGGAGGAAACAGCTGATTTGAGCAGCCTGCTAAGGCCTTCAGCCATGAGAATGAAGAGGAACGAAGATAAGGGGTCCCCCTACCTGATACCACGTGTGGGGTAAAAAGGAGGTGAGGGTGAACCATTCAAAAGGACTGAGAAACTGGGTGATGTAATGAGGCTCATGATCCATCTTGTCCAAGTTGCATTGAAGCCAAATGTGAGCAGCATTTTGTGAATATAATTCCAACTTAACTTGTCAAAAGCTTTGGAAAGATCTAGTTTGAGAAGCATACCTGGTTTCTTGGGCATCTTTAATGAGTGTATGACTTCATTTGATAAGATTATTCCGTCCATAATCTGCCTGCCTTCAACATACCCCGTCTGTTCTAGAGATATGAGCAGGGGTAATAGCGGTTTGAGGCGGTTTGAGATGACTTTTGAGATAAGTTTGTAAATAACATTACAAAGCGCTATTGGCCTGTACTTCTCAGGTTTGTTTGATGTCGCTTCTTTGGGCACCAAGGCAATGAAGGTTGAGTTTAAGGCCGAGAAGACCCAGTGCATGCTACGGGATTCTTCCACCAGCTCCCATACTTCAGTTTTGATGAGTTCCCAGAATTCGTGGAAGAAATTGGCTGTGAATCCGTCTCGCCCGGGTGCTTTGCCATCTTTGAGCTGAGCCATTGCCTCTTCTACTTCCTTTATTCAAAACTGGCTGGAGCAGCTGAGTATTGTGATCCTCATTGATAATTTTAGGAATGTGCTATGTGCTTTCCCGGATTGCCTCGTCCCTATTACCGCTGGGTTCCTTTAGAATATCCTTGAAGTATCCAGTGAATTCTTTCTCCATATCTTCATGAGCCTCTACTCTTTCACCTTGCTAGTTTTCGACAAAGATAATTTTATTGTGCACGCGCCTTTGGATGGTGGATTTGTGGAAGAATTTTGTATTTTTCTCACCTTCTTTAAGCCAGCTTATTCTGGACTTTTTCCGCCATAGAATTTCCTCTTGTTTTTGACGTTCCTCAATTTGATTCCAGAGGATCTGCTCCTGTTGGATTTGCTCTTCTGTGCGTCCTTCCAAAATGAAAGTTTGTTGCAGTGCTTTCATTTGATGTTCCAGTTTCTGTCTGCTTTCCTGTATGTTGCCAAAATGATTTCGGTTCCACATTTTCAGAGTTTGCTTCAGATGTTTCAGTTTTTGCTGGAATTGATACATCTTGGCTCCTGCCGGCGGGATGAAAGATTTCCAGGCTTCATTTACTACTTCGTTGAATTTGGTATCTAAGAGCCAAAAGGCTTCGAATCGGAAGGGTCTATTGCTACAGTTGCTTGGTCGGGACCAGTGGAGAAGAATGGGCCAGTGGTCCGAGCCTCCTTATGGGATAATGGCTGCATTGAAATCGCCTTCGAGGTGGATAGCATTGTCTGAAATTAAAAGCCGATCTAGTCGTGAGGCAATATAGTGAGCTCCTTTACGCCTGTTCGACCATGTATGTATACCATTAGAGGTAGATACGTCCATTAGCTGGTTGTTTTGTATAAAATGTTTGAAGCCGCTGCTATCACTGTCGAGCCTGGTGCGCCCCCCTTGTTTCTCTTCCATAGATTTTATTATGTTGAAATCGCCTCCTCCTATCCATAAAGGGAAGCGTCTTTGTTCATTGAGGAGGGAGATCGTTTCCAAGAGGTCCAATTTTTGTTGAATTGTTTGCGGGAAGTAAACATTAGTGAGATGCCCATGGATTTGGGTTCCAATGAGGTGGAATGTTGCCTGTAAGAGATGCAGAGTGGCGTGAAAATTGTCCAGTGATACGATTTGTGGGTTCCATAGAATGGCTAGACCGCCAGAAGCCCCTGATGCGTCTACTGAGATTGAACTGCTGCCCGCCCATGCTTTATTGCTGAATCTATCTATTGTCGTGCTGCTGCATTTTGTTTCCTGAAGAAAGACTATTGCTGGTTTTTCTTGCATTATTAAATTTTTTATCATTCTGTGTTTCGAGGGACTGTTGAGTCCTCTTACATTCCATGAGATGAGCTTCATGGAGATTGAGCTTTGGGTTTGTAAAACTTGGTCAGCTTGGGGAATTGCCCCGAATCCATGAGTAGTTCTCCAACTACTATTGTTCTTTGTAGATCTGTTTTTCTGCCTCGTTTCTTTGTTTCTTTAAGGATTTTCCTTCCATCCCATTGACTTCCTCCTTGGATGCCCAGACTTTTATGATGCTGAACCCTTGTTAGGACTCCTTCAATTTTGTCTATTTGCCAAGGAGGGATTGAGGTGTACTCTTTTTGCTGGCACGTTGTTTCCAATTTGGAGATATCAAGCTTGGAGATGTTGAACTCTTCTAGATCTACATCTTCGTGATCTTCCTCCATGTTAGCAGAGGCTGTAATGGTTTCTTCCATTGCTTCTTCATGAAGGCTTAAGGCTAAGGCTACATCAAGATCCATTTCTGAAGCCTGTGTGGTCTCATTCAATAGAGTTTTCCCCTTGGAAGAGCGTGGGAGACCAAGCTCTGAAGCGGAGACTTATTTTTCAGCAGAGGGAGGGTCAACACTTTTGGAGGAGGCTGGATCGGAGGAAGAAGGGGGAGTGACGCGATTGGGGATGGGTGCAAAGAATCAGGGTTAGCGGCATTGGGGCTGGATTGAGGATCAAAAGAGTCTAAGGCAGAAAAGCGGTTATTGGGGTTCGCCTTTGAGGCTTGAGGCGGAGGTGGATTTGCTTGGTTTTTCCTTGCATGACGACGGCGGTTGAGAATTTTTGTAAAGCCTTCTGGGTTAGTGGTGGTTTCATTGGGGGAAGACTTGGGCTGCACATTTAATGGACAATCACGGAAGAGGTGGCCATGTTTATGACATTTCCTATAGCGAAAAGGGATATGCTCATAGTCTAAAGTCTTCTTCCATTCAAAGTCATCGTGAAAGAGACTTACCGTAGATGCTAGGGTCTTGGTTAGGTGCATTTGAATGCAGATCCTGGCATATGAGGTGTATTTGCGCGTCTTGGTTTCAGTTGCAACTTTGATGAAGGTCCCCAACTTGTTGCCTATGCCTGCCAGTGTTTCTTCTCTCCAGTACTCCATGGTAAGAGAGTACATTCTGATCCATACAGGGGCCCAGCTGAAGTCCTCTTTATCAGGATTGAATCGGGGCTTCCATTCCATGAGATACAAGCCTGAAGAGTTGAAGAAGTACGGTCCGCCATCAAATATTCTGGTTTTGTCTTCTAGACAATTGAAAATGGCTGTGAAGAAGCCCTTTGGGCCAAGTTGTAGAGTCACTTGTCCTTTGGGCTTCCATTTTGAAGCGATCCATCCTTGTAGGGCTTTTTCGGTGGGCCAGAATCCCAAGAACTTTCCAATGAGTGCGTGGTCCTGCATGTATTGGATTTCCTCATTGATGTGGTGGCTTGGCAGTTCGATCTTGATCAATTCTGCTGCTTTTGGAATATAGGTTGCAGAGGTAACTTTAGTCTGAGCTGCTTTCGTTGTATTGTGCCTGCTATAGCTTGCGTCATCTTTTGTATTTTGATCTAGGTCCGGCTATTCTTTTTGCATCCGTGAGTTGTCTTTTTCCGATTCTGGGTCTGCGTTTGCATGGAGCAGATTCTTTGTCGGTTTCTTCTTGTCATTGATGGGCTTGTCCAGTGGAGGGGAGGCAGAGCGCTCCCCTCCTGTAGCTGACGCCATAGGATTGTCAGTGACCAAGCCTGCAGTGGCTTACGCAGATGCTCACGGCGGTGCCTAGGGTTTCGTGCATTTTTTTACTGTGAATGCGTTGCAGAGTCATCCCGTTCAACTTTTATTAATGTTAATATTATATCTTAATTGTTATTAATATTAGAAGTATTTCTAATAATGTACATTTTTTATATATTAATATATGTGTAATATTTGTATTTATAAATAATAATATATCAATGATAAACCTAATTTTATAGAGTATTATTTACTAAACATATTTTATTAAGTTATTTTACTAATAATAGATTTATTGAGTGTGATTTCGTATATTAGTTAATATTATATGGTGGAATTATGTTTTAATATGTTAATTTTTATTTAAAAATATAGAATCTTAATACTTATTATTTTAATTAATTACATTTTTTAATATTTGTAATAAAATTTATCAATGTATTATTATTGGGTTATTCAAAGAAACCAAACCTTTTTTATAAAAAAATCTTCAATCACTCATAGCAAAGAGTTGTTTACTTCCATCTTTATAAGATAAGTATGTACCTGGGTTAGTTTTAATTAAATATTAATTTAAAACTCAAAACCTAAATTTGAAACTAATTTCACTATTTTTAATTAAACCTTAATTTAAAACTCAAAACCTTAATTTGAAACTCAATCGTGCACTATGTTAGTTATTATTTAACAAGTGGATTGCATTGCAATTCTATTACATAACAATTTTTCAAGAAGAGTTGTAGCATATGTTGGCTAAATTCTCATAGGAAACTTTACCTCAATAAAAAACTCAAAACCTAGATTTGAAACTCATTCGTGCACTGTTTGAGCTGTTCTTTAACAATTGTACTACATTGCAATTCTATTGCACTACAATTTTGCATAAAGAGTTGTAGTCTACATTAGGTAAATTCTCACAACAAACTTCAACTAGAACCATTTGGAAGAACATAAGACCATTGTTACATGTGGTCATAAGCATATTAAACTTTCTTTTATTAATACTATTTTAAATTTATTTTATTAATAATAAAAATAATAGTTTTATAAACCTTATCTAAAGTTTATTGTAGTTTTAATATTTGTATTTGTAATTAAAAATACATTAATATGAGTACTAGTATAAAATATATATTTTTAATATTAAACTAAATTTTATAAAATCTATATAAAGTTTAAAAAATATAACATTCACTTATATTTACATATTCAATAAAAAAAGATGAACATAATTTAATTGGGAATGTTGTGTGATAATTAAATTAAAACATAATATCTTTAATTATTCACAAGTTCAAGCCATATAATATAATAACCAATGATGTGTTGTATCACATTTGATTCACCATTACCCAATGAGCCCTCATTGGATAGAAAGCCTCATTCGCATAGAGTAATATTTTCCGGTGTCTCACCTCCTCCTCTAGATGAATGTTTTCGTGTCTGTTCCGAAGAGTATTCAAGTTCTACTCTATTACCTCTCAAAATTATGGGTGTGACATCTCCCCTCCTAACATCCCATATAGGGAGAATTGGGCCAATGTTGATAGTAATTAATTATGGGATAAATAATAAAATAAATGAAACTAACATTTAAAAACTATGAATCAATTTTTTTTCAATTTCTTGATTATTAAGAGTACTTTTTAATTTTTGAATGGATTGGAAATTTTTTAACTCCTAGGATTTCCATGTAATTCTTGACCAAATGAATTCTTCGATCTTCATTTTCCACTTCATCTTGTACATTATGTCACTTCACACTACTTAATATTCGTTGAGATGTGGGTGTTTAAGATCCCAAAATTTGAAATATAACAAGATATTTGAGATTTTTTCCACAATTTATTGAAGTGTAGACTAGATGTTTCTCACTTACGTTTAGTCCCAAAATCCTTTAGTCTAGAACAAAGTAAAAATAAATTATATGCACCTTTGAATAACCATTATGTGTCTTTCAAGACAACTACATAATCATTATGATTTCTCCACTTTGTCCACTATGGAACAATCGAGATAGATGAAAAGAAAATATAATGAACCAATCTGGATGAGAAACCTTGAAGGTCATACTTTTCTCTCAGGAATTCATGAGTCCAACCATGGCATAAGACCCATAATACCTTATTATTTTAGTATTTTTTACATACAATAAACAAACAATTGTTAGAGAGAACTATTCCACCATTCAAGTTGAAGTTTAATTTTTAGTTACCTATTCATAAATTTTACCTACCACAGAATTGTATATTTATTCATAAACAATCCTAGATTTTACCTTCATATGTAGACATAGGCTTCCTAATTTCAACTTTATTTATATCTCTTGAAAACCTAAAATGACAGAGCTAGTCCAAAAAAGTATATTTCTTTAATTATGAATTAATTCCAAAACATGTAATTAATATTTCATTCACAAAATATACACAATTCAAATATCTTACACAAGTACTTGAAGGACTAAATTCTTATCTATTTCCTTTCAGAAATAATCAATAGGCTTCCACGTTCCTCCTAGCGTTGAACTGACTTGTGTAAATAGTTTTGCATGAGCTCTCCCTCTAACTATTAGGTAAAAGTAGGAATATTATTGGAGTTGTTTACCCAAAAAAACCTATGTAGCATCCTGTAAACCATTTTTTGAGTTTACGAGTCATTATCTCCCACTAGTAAGTTTTATCTATATATCGGATTTATCTCCCACAATATCTTGTTCAAATTCTACCACATGGTATTTCTATAGAACCCTCTAATTATCAAGGTGGTCTTGAATATTTGTTTAATATTTTAATTTCTTGTTTCTTTTCTTCCAGAAACACAAAATCAATCCAAGACAAAACTATATTTAGCTTTTCTTCCTTTTTTTTTCTTTCCCATTAGGCATAACTAACTTCAATTGTTTCTCGTGACAGTTAGAGGTTGATCTCTCATGTTAGCATGTTAACATATTTATGAGAAGATTAATTTTCTAAGATAAATTCTCATTCATTATTCTTATTGTTTTGTTAGAAAATAAAACATATTCCAACACATGTACTTTTTATTTCCCAAAAATAAATAAAAGTCACAAAATATCTCTTTCCAAGTGTATTAAAAAAATGTTGCTACATGAATTATTTTTGTAAATGATACAACTCAACAAATATTTGGCTTTCAACATAAGAAAAGATAAGTATAGAACATTCTCAAGATTTCTTATGGGTAAATTATTATCCAAATGATACTAAATGTGCCTAAAATCAAGAAAATGAGAATGATCAAACATCAAAGAAGTGAAGTGTAACACCGCTCGGTAAAGATGGTGAATGTTTTGTTTTACCACAAATGACTGGATAAATTGTGGGCCAATTGAAGGCCTAGGTAAATGGTAAAAGATAAAATATAATTTTTTGTTATTGAATTTACTTTTGTAAATAAGATAACCCATTGGAAGCCATAAAATCATGAGAAAAGTGCTAAAATGGCATTTCATCTACCAGAAAGTTATAAAACAATTACATGAGAATTATTCCTCTACCTAGAGATAAATAACCTTAGTTGGGACAAGGAAGCCAAGAGGGGAGAGGGAAGAAAACTTAAGGCAAACATGAAGACTTGGTACCTGGTTAGAGAAGGTCCAAGTGAGGAGAATGAAGTTGTAAGCTTATGAAGTTGCAACAAGATGTTATTGTAAGTAGGTAGGATGTTTCCAAGAATGGGTTATTGAGTGGAATCCAAAATGAGATCTATGTGCTCAAATTAGCCCTGAGATTAGACCTGGTGGTGTTAGAGAAGGTGTAGGGTTTGGCTTGTTATGGTCACTAATAAACTAATTGTCTAGAGATAAAACTAGGTTGGGGGAGAAATGAACCTATTTTCATTTATCGTTAGTTGGGTGGAGCACTCTTATCCGTGTGATTTTGTGGTTGAAGAAGACAAACAATAAAGATAATTATCGACTAACAATTTACCTTTATAATCAGTTGGGTGGAGCACTCTCATCCCTGTGATTTTGTGGTTGAACAAGACAATGAATAAAGATAACTATAGACTCACTATTTATGACGGACTGCTTTTTGACTTGTTAAGCTAGTAATATTTATTGTGATTTGTTCATGTAAAATTTATTGTAAGTTTTATGTTTAAAAAAATGGGTAAAGCTGGTTAATTCCAGGCTAAACTACATAACAGTAGCCTACAATGGTATTGCCTTTGTTTTTTGAAAGTGATCTGGAATACCATAGAGGGTCCTAGGAATAGGTTCCGTTAAGAATAGTTTCCAAATTTGTTATGGAAAAATAACAGAATTAGTAAGCACATAATTTATAAGAACAGAGTGTAAGTATTCAATTATTTTCAAGTATTAGCAGTATGCGCATACTTCACTTACATTGTAAATGGTTGCAGAAGATGATGATGATATGGGTTGTAGTCTAAACATATGATAACTTAAGTGGAATAAACTAAAATTAATACATCGGTTGCAAAATCATATAAAAAGAAAAGGAACATTTAGTATTGGCAAGAAATGTCGAATATGGGAAACTTATGCCTCATAGAGTTTCTTGGGTAGGGAGACTTTCAAATCAGATAAACAAAGATATTAGTGGAGCTATTAATGTAGAAATGTCATGAAATTTCCATACATAATCCATGTCTATAATCTGCAATTTAAGTGAAACATTTCACAGTCGAAAGAATGAATCAAATATATGTAGAAAGTGAGGTGAATAGACCATGAAAATCATCGAAATGTTGTTTTCCAGCTCGGCAACTATACATATATTACATAAAGAAACAACATCGGTTGACCCAAATCATTTATCTCAACACAAATTTGAGTCTCATAAGAGGAATATATACAATGCAGTTAAACAGAAAAACCTCGCTACCACATTAAAACCTAAATCACTAAGAATATGTTGTGACACACTGTTCCTTAAATAATTATAAATATAATGTAAACTGCTATAGGAATATGAAAGATTCTCAATTTTGCATAAAACTCAATGTCTAAAAAATAAGAAATAATGGTGCATGATGGAAATGAAACAATCCAAGCTCGTAATTTTTTCTAAATTATAAATAAAACATTAGTGTCTCTGTGTCAAATACAAAATTAAAATTCCATAAATTCGAGTAGATTGGTATGAAAGAATCCCTGTGTCACTCAGGGTAATTTGGTGCACCTAAATAAGAAGCAATTTATTGTAAGATGAGAAAGAAATTGGCTGCATTGAATATGATGCAGAGTACAATGTTAAACCTTGTACCTGGATTTGAAAAGTATCTATAGCAGTGAGAAGAAAAAAAGAATTATAACCTAAAGAATGAGATATAAATTGTAATGTGACCTTAACTATAGAGATAAAGGCCCATTAACTACTTGAAGTATGGAAGAAACCCCCAACTCTTTTCTAAGACTTCGCATCTAGAGAGGGGAGTAGCATAAGAAAATTGTAGCTTAGCAAAACAAAACAAAAAAGGATTGGAATTTGTAGCAACTAGTAAAATCCAGTGCATGAGGGTACCTAATAAGTGGAAGGTGTTGAGAAGATGACTCTAATATGTTATAATCAATATCCAACCAAACCTAACGATGACTCCTACATATTTGACAAGGTTATTGTTAACTAAGGTACACAGATAATCTAACAAAGAAGTAAAAAAAAAAACATATAACAAGGATATTCTCTTCCCTACATCTGTTGCAGTGAGTTTGGCGAACTCTGGGAATTGAAATGAAAGAAGTTGTCAATTGAGTAAAAACTGGATTACCTATTAAATAAAAAAGGAAATTGTGAGAAACAAAGGAATAAGCACTCCTTAAATTATCTAAAACAAAATTTTAGGAAAAACTTGTCTTGGCTTACCTGAGTCTGGTGGCCATTTCATTGAAAAAGGAATAATTAGGTGTACACCTCCAACAAAGAAAATCCATTCTGAGCTTGGTTGTCAAGAACTAGAAAGTATGGAAACATAAACAATATAATAGTGTAAAGTTACTTGTTGACATGAAGACATGCCAAAAACTGAGACCATGGTAACTCCATTTGAAAGTCTCACAGAGACGGTGATGGAACCGAAGAAGATTAATACCACTAATAAGAAATTTTGGATATTACCAACTAAGAAATAGTAGTAGACAACAAGAAAGGCCATGAAGGATAAAACCCTAGCCTGGAGGTTGTAGATGAAACCCTTCGACAGAGAATCAAATAGAATGAGCACCAAAGTTGAGGAGAGGTTGGGTAGTTTCCCTAGCTATCCTAAGTAGCATGCCCACCATCTAATTAGGTGGTGAAATCCAACGACTCCAATGGGCACACCTATCCCAGCATACAGCTGGCATTTATTCGAGAATTTTACAGTTAACCTCGAAAGAGGGTTATTATTTAAGCCATAACATTACATTATAACTAGTAAAGGTTCGACACAAGAACAATTTATTATGGTATGGAGTGAGAATCCTTCATACAATGTTCACAATAT
>APFE030845023.1:0-11381 GCA_000404065.3 Pinus taeda
GCCAGCTCAAATGAGGGATGAGAAAGATGAAAGAATAATGAGAGATGAGGAGATGAATGTCGTTGAAACGCCAAGGACAGAAAAACTCTATCCCGGGCAATGACGCCAAAAAATGTTGTCGCGCAGATTGACACGACAACTCTCAGACCGGGGGCTCTCACTCTGATCCCCGATCCCTCCGTTTAAGCCTGTCTCCCGCGGCTAAGGGGGGTAGACGCTATGAGATAATGGAGACCAACTAGCAAACAGTTGGTTGGGAGACACGAGACATGATAAGATAAGCACTAGATGAATTTGATTTTAGCAGACCAGTGCCTTAAGAGATTGTTATCAAATCGATTACTTGTTAGATGATTATAGAAACATGAAACGTGAACAACAATCATTTGTCATAAGCTAGATCATAGTGCTCTTAGAATGACCCAAATGATATCCAGCAACTAAAGATTTAAAAAAAGATGAATGCTTCAAACCACCACGAGTTATAAACCATTAACTAGATATCATATTCGTATCTCGACTTGAAACTTCAGATCTCAGCGTGAAAGATATAACATGAAAACAACTTAATCTGGCAAAAAAAAATAATTTTCCCACAACAATTTTTATGCCCTTTCAGACAAAGATTAAACTTAAAACAACATTTAAAATTTAATCTAAAACCCTAAAGGAAAATTTTTTATTTAAATTTTTTATTTAATATTTTTCATGATGAAGACAAATGCTTTCAAATGAAAGAAGAAAATATGCGATAATTTTTCAAGATAGAAAATAAGCAAAGGGCTGAAGAAACCCCCTCTTGAGTAAATCTTTTTGATGCCTTATGAGATTGCTGGCTTGAACAACTTGTGGGACCTTTGATATCCTTGGAGGTGACTATTCCCACCGAAGAAGTCCTCACACTCCAATAGAGCTGACAACCTGTCCCTTGAAAACACAAAAATACTTGCAAACCAATTGTTAGTGCAAAAGAGACTTGGCATATAGAGACCAAGTTGAGCTTGTCATTCAACCGAGAATGGACAAGCTGCAACAAGAGTACAAAATATACCAAGCCCAAAGGAGATTTGAGATAGCTGCAAATCTCTCCTCCCTAGACAAATAATGCCCTCAAGCAAATACACAAAGAAAAACAACTAGATAGCAAACATGAAATCAAATGAATATCAAACGACACTGGTATACCTCATCCACCAAAGCACGCGCCACAAAAGAAGCCAGTAACCCCAAAGACTTTTATTTATTTATATGAAAGGTAAGTACAAAATCCGGCAGAGTCTCTGCCAGCCCAATAGCTCGTTCTATCCCTCTACAATAAGAGCCCAAGGCTCATATAAAAAGGAAAAAGTAGAGACCCAAGGAAATTCCATGACAAGTGGCACAATGGTGAAGATCCCAATGAAAAAATGAAATGACAATTGGCTGATATGACTGTCCATGTGTGAAGATAATTGTTGTAGGATAAACATGTGGCTGCCTTTGAACTGCTGATTAACTTGCTGAGCTGCCAACGTTGATTGTTGTAGATGAACATGTGTTAACTGTTGTTCTAACTGCCTGAGATATCAAAGTTAAACTGTTGAGTTAACTATGCGTGTAATTGCTGAGTGGCTGAGCGTGACTGCTGTTTGAATTGCTGAGTTAAACTGCTGTACGTACCATGCTGCCCACGTGACTGTTGTAGCTGCCTCTAATTGTGCGTACGGACTGCCTCTTTAATTCAACGTTGACTGCCCTGCCAACATAGACATGCTCAGTTGGCTGCCACGTAAATACTGGGACCTACGTTTGCTGCGTATAGACCTTTGACTGCCAGCGTGGAGTGCTTTGAGTTATGCGTATTTTTTATTTGCACTGCGTACGAACCACGTAGATTCGCTGAGTTGTGTTGACTGTTGACTGGGCCCACGTTAAACTATTTTAATTTGCCAACGTAAATGCTATTTGGACTATGCGTATGGCTGAATGAACTTCTGCGTGGATACCTGAGTGGGCCAGCGTATGGACTCAACATATTATGCTAAGTGGGCTGCCAACATGTAACACTGCTGAGTGAACTCACTTGCCACTTGGATTGGTGGGTCCCACATGCTCTGCCACATCACCCTTGATTATCTGCTTGACTTCCATGTCAAAATTTGACTTATTTTGACTTTGGAAAATTTTATAAATTTTTCCAATTATTCATTTCTTGAATTTCTTCTTCATTTTTGCTACTGTCACTTGAAAAATCGCCTTTTGAGGGACTCTGAGTCATTTTTTGACCCCCAAAGTAGGCTCTAGGAGAATTTTGGGCCTCTGAGGATGAATTTCAAGTGGTCATGCGCCCCAGACATTTCCTAAGGCCACTTATTTATGCCTTTACATAAAAAATAATTAAAAAATCCCGTTTTGCGAGAAATTTTTAACTATTAAAAAATCCTACTTAGACCTAGCCAAATTCCACGAAACTTTTTGTGTGATCTAGTATGGTAATATACATCGACCCTAGACACTAAGATGTGTCAGGGGCTCAATCTTCAAACCGTCACCTCGGCTTTGGGGTAAAAATGAGTGAAAAAATCCAGAGAATTATCCGCCTCTGAAAAAGAAGGGATAATTAACCGGATAAAGAAAAACACTCCAAGGTGTACTCATTTGCTGATCGAGTCCCACATCCTAGGCCTATTACCAATTCAAGAAAATCATCATACTAGCATCACTTATTACAATTCCCCGCAGGGTGTGGAATCTGGGTACAAAGAAGAAAAATGATGAGAAGATAGAGGGAGAGTTAAAAAACTCTGTTGACTGATGACATCTGATGGTACAAGTGTCCTCTGGATCATCCTTGGTCATGGAGTCTTCACCAAATCATCAGGTGCTACTCCAATAGTCAACACACCCAAACACAAGTTTGCTAGAAATGGTTTCAGCTGGTTGGAACCAAACCCTGGGAACACTTCATTATGCCAGTAGCAATATTAGAATGTGATTTGTATAAACAAAATGGTTCCTGGAAATTGCTATGCTACATACATTTTATTAGCTGATTGAAAGAAGTTTAGAAAGCATCCTTCCCACTTGCTAATGGAACTCTGAGATTGCCCTTCTAAGAATTTGGGATATAGTTGATTTTTAATTTGTCCCCTTTGATTGGTGATGTATGTGACAAGTTAAGAAAAATTCTAAGAGCATTATTTTGTTCATATTTCATATAACCTAATTATCTGATTATTCAGTTTAGCTAAGAAATAGTATTCATATCTCATATTTTGCAGATAGTGTTTAGGCTGTGGTATTGTGTAAGAATTGTAGTATTAAGGATACAGAGAAGAAGCAGCTGGGCTGGTCCTTGTTTTGCATAAATTTATGAACCAATCTGTAATCAGTCAGTCTATGGCAAACCTGATTCACCAACATGCTTTAAATTTATTTATTCCTTCATTGGTGTCATTTTTAAATTCTGCTGCATGTTTATCTTATGTTTGTACTTTATCATCCTCCTGCTACTATGTATTTGAGCAAGAACACAATACAAAAAAACCAAAAATCTCACATGCAACAATACACTGAAGTTTTACTCTTTTATACCTCATATTGTAGGAGGTTCCACGTGTGATTTTCATCATATTGATGGAGATTTGCTTCTTGTTTGTTGGAGTTATTGGTTTGACTTGGGAGGATTCATCTTTAAGGAGCCCCATCTCTTCAAGGCATTATTTCATTTGATGGAGATCTTTGGTTGGGGGAGTCTCATTTCTTCTTGTTGGATTGTGATTATGCTTGCTTCCAGGTGGCCTTCTCACATGTGCTTACCTTGTTCTAGCCACCCAAGGGTTGGATACTAGTAGTATGGGATGAGATGTGGCTTATGTAGTGGATTTTCTTAGTATTTGGTTCTCTCATCATTGTTGCAGATGTTTGGTTGATGGAGCTTTAGGGTTAGAATTTTATGTTCTTGATTGATCCAAAATGGATTCAGTTTTTCCTCTGGATCAAAGTCTTCAAATGCAGATGAAAGTGGATCAAGTGTCAACAGTCAATGTTCAACAATCAATGCCTACGTCAGCAGGACACGTGGCAACACAAGAATGAGCCACAGGTTCTGGAAGATGTCTCTTAGAAGGTGATGTGGCAATTTGTGATTGGTTCATACGGGCCAATCCGGTGCTAACACATAGCAGCCCGAACTTGCCCAATGTTGGCATGAAATCCCAATGTGGCGGATGAGAAAGAAATTTGGCAAAATGCTAAAATTGACGAAATCGCAGGTAATTGGTGATCCACTGATTAGAAGGGTCTTTTCACAAAGAAGGATGGAAAATGAAACTCCACTTGGATCAGAATCCCAATTCTTGGATAGTTCCATGACAATACGTTTTCATGACAATACGTGCAATGGTGGAAGAGATGTATAATGAGCTGAAAAAGGGTAAAGGTGAAGGCACTTCATCACCTAAACCAGACAAAGGAGCAGAGGAACCTTTTCTTCTTTTTCCTCCAGATAAAGAGACAAGGGAAAAGCTTCCACCATCTCCTCCATCATCACCGTCGTCGTCATCATCTTCTTCTCATAAAACTAGTTCTTCTAAGAAGAAGAAAAAGAAATCCTCTTTGATCAAATTGGATGTAAAATTTGATTTGCTAATTTATGATGGAGAGCTTAACGCTAAAAATCTTGATATTTGGATAAGATAAATTGAGGTATATTGCAGGGTGCAGAAAGTTGTTTCAAAAAGGAAGAAGATAAAGCTTGCTAGCCTTCGACTTGGAGGAATCGCACTTGTATGGTGGGAAGGCAAGATACAAATAGATCTCCAAAAGCATGGTAAGATCATTTCAACTTGGAACGAATTTGTTTCTGCCATTAAAAAGCAATTTTATCTTTTGGCTTATATGCAACAAGCAATGATGAGTTGGCAAACACTACATCAATTAAAAGGTCAAAGTGTTCAAAGTTATACTTAGGAATTCCATAAGAGAGCTTTAACATTAGGCATATCATTGGACTCACCAGAGACATTGTTGAAATACATAGGTGGTCTTCACAGTTATTTGAGTCATACCATACTTATGTTTAATCCAACTAGCTTAGATGATGTATCAGTTCAAGCAACTCATCTAGAAGCTAGAGGTAAAAATGTAACCCAAGATGTTGGGAAATCATCCAAACCTATTGAAAGCAAGAATAAAGGCAAGAAGAAACTGAAATGGAAAGAGAAGAAAACAAACACTGTGAAGAAGGATAAACCTTCATGCACTCATTGTAAGAAGGAAGGACACGATGAGGCACACTATTGGTCATTGCATCCAGAATTGAAGCTTAAGAAGTTCGGGTGTAAAGAGCGAAAGAATGTTGCTGCTATTCAAAAGGACTTGGGATCAGATTTAGGTGACGAGACAACGCTTACAGCTACATGTATAAAAGGTAAAGATTCTAAAGCATCTACAAGTACTTCATCACATTATGTTGATAATGATAATGATCAGAGGAAAAGAAATGATCTATTTCATATTAGAGTCATTTCCAAGTATACTAAAATTGATACATTATTTGATAGTGGGTCACAAGTCAATTTGATTTCTGAAGCAATTGTAAAGAAGTTGGGTCTAGAAACAAAACCTCATAAAAAGCCATATCCATTGGGTTGGGTGTGTGGTAAAACTAAGCTGCAAGTTACGAAACAATGTAAACTTTGTTTTGCTATTGGGTCAAAGTTTGTAGATGAGGTTGAGTTAGACATAGTCCCATTGGACATATATCCAATTATATTAGGAAGTCCATAGTTGTACGATAGAAACGCTATCTTCTATCGAACTGAAAATAAGTATCAACTCACTAAAGATGGAACTGAATATATTGTAAGGGCTCATAAACTCAAAGATAATTTCTCTCTCATGAATTCAGGACAGATGAAAATAATTGTAAATTCAAGTAAACAATTTTTACTTATGATTGTAAAAGCAAAGGATATTGATAAATCTGATGCATTCCAAGGCTCAAATCCTAAATAGAAAGTTGATCTAGTTAAAGTTGTTTCCCATTATGATATTCTGTTTCAAGAGCCTAAAGGGATTCCACCCAAGCAAGAGATAGAACATGAGATTTATTTGCAGCAAGATGCTCCACTACCTAACATTGGAATGTACAGGTTATCAGCTCTAGAGAATGCAGATATAAAGAAGCAGGTACAGGAGTTGATTGATCAAGGGTTTATTAGACCAAGCACATCATCGTGTGAATCACCTATTGTGTTAGTGCGAAAGAAAGACTATTCGTGGAGAATGTGCATTGATTTCAGAGCATTAAATAAAATCACAGTAAAGAATCGTTATCCTCTTCCTTGTACTGATGATTTGTTAGATCAGTTAAAAGACGCAGTTTACTTCTCTAAATTGGACTTGCAAAGCGGCTACCATCAGATCAGAGTTGCAGAACAGGATGTATGGAAGACTTCCTTCAAAACGAAGCAAGGACTCTATGAGTGGATGGTTATGCCTTTTGGCTTAACTAACGCTCCAGCTACATTCATGCGAGTCATGAATGATGTATATAGACCATTCATTGATGATTTTGTAATAGTCTATTTAGATGATATTCTTGTTTTCAATAGAACATGGGATGAACATGTAAAGCATGTAAAGTAGATTTTAGATGTTTTGAAAAGATAAAATCTCTATGAAAAAATATCAAAATGTGAATTCGGTAGAACATCTTTGAATTATTTGGGTTATATTATAGGGGGTCATGAATTGAAGATAGATCCCTCTAAGGTCGAAGTCATTGTAAATTGGCCTAAGCCCAATACTGCTATAGAAGTTAGAAGTTTCTAAGGGGCAACGCAATATTGGAGAAAGTTTATTGCTAACTTTTCTTTGATTGTAGCTCCTTTACATGCTTTGACAAGTGTGAAACAGGTGTTTCAGTGGGGAGGCAAACAACAGAAATCCTTCGACACATTGAAAGAAAGGATCAGTACAACGCCAGTACTAGCACTACCAGATTTTCAGAATCCATTTGAGATTGAGACATACGCAAGTGAATATGCCATGGGGGCAATGTTGATGCAGCACAGAAAGCCTATATGCTTTCATTCTGAGACATTCACATCAACAATAGTTAACTATCCTACATATGATAAAGAATTGTATGCATTAGTTCAGGGTGTTAAAAAGTGGAAACATTACATAATGGGTAAAGAAACAATCATACATACAGATCATCAACCACTACAATATTTACACTCACAAACTAAATTGCAACAATCACGACATTACAGGTGGATGGGTTTTCTACAGCAATTTCATCTTGTTATCAGATATAAGAAGGGTATACATAATAAGGTTGCAGACATGTTATCAAGACCAATTATAAATGCATCCACAATACTTGAGCATAATTCGGTAATTCATGAAAGTTACATTGAAAAATATGCTCAAGACACAAATTTTAAGGATGTATATGCAACTTTAAGTCATGGCAAGCAGGTAGAAGAATTGGATTATTTTATAAAGGACAAACTCTTATATCATTTGGGAAAGTTAAGCATTCCGCAAACTGAAATAGTTAATATAATTCAAGAAGCACATGCTTCTCTCATATCAGGTCATTTTGGTGTAAGTAAAACAGTTACACAATTACAAAGATTCTGCTATTGGCCATGAATGAACGAGATAGTTTCTAGATATATTAAAGGATATACTATGTGTGTTATAAGCAAGACAAGTAATAAAAAAATTAGGCTTGTATACTCCACTTCCAATTCCTTCTCGTCCTTGGGAAAGTGTATCCATGGATTTTGTTGGGGGATTGCCAAAGTCTAGAAAGAGTCATTATTATTTGTATGTAGTTGTGGATAGGTTCAATAAGACGTATATTTTGACACCATGTAATAAACAAGTCACAGTTGAACAAACTACAAAGTTGTTCTTTCAAAATGTATGGGTTCATTTTGGGTTACCCACTTCTATTGTATCCGATCGAGATTCTCGATTTGTTGGGAAATTTTGGTCAAGTCTATGGGAGTTAATGGACACAAAGTTAAAGAAGAGCATGACATTTATCCGCAAATAGATGGTCAGACAGAATTGGTCAACAGGACAGTGATACATTTGCTTCGAGGATATTGCAGCAAGCATCCCAAACTTTGGGATGAGCATTTGTGTTATGTGCAACATGCTTACAACCATGCAAAACATTCTTCTACTCAGAGATCTCCTTTTGAGACTTTTTTTGGTTTTATAGAAAAGTCTCCCTTGGATTTTGTCTTTGGTAAAGACATAGTAGGTGATGGACAAAGTGATGTGGACAAAGCAACCAAGTTCATTGAACAAATCCAGGAAATTCACCAGGCAGTACAGGAACAGCTGGAAAGAAGCCAAGCAAAGTATAAGGCACGACATGACAAGCATCAAGTTGAGCATAGTTTTTAAGTTGGTGATCAAGTCTGCTTGTACATCAACAAAGAAAGACTGTAAGGGGATGGTAAAATGTTGAAACCAATTAGATATGGTCCTTTCAAAATACTTGACAAAATTGGTGAAAATGCTTTTCGCCTAGATCTACCAACTTATATACAGATCTATTCCGTCGTAAATGTTGAAAACTTGCGATTGTATGAACCTTCATTGATTGAAGATCCCGAAGAGCAAGGTCAACTACCTTCAATTGAAGATATTTTTCCCAAGCATCTTAATGAGCTACAAGAGGACATAGTTCTTGACCAGAGGATAAGAACTTCGCGACAGGGAAATGTTGAGTATCTTCGAGTTGGACTCAAAGGTACAAATCCAAGTAAAGAACAATGGATAGAGATTGGAAAAGTGATGGAACTTTATCTTCACTTACTCGATAACTAAAACCAACTTTTGGTGGACCAAAAGCTTCCATTTGGGAGGAGTGATCCAAAATGGATTCAGTTTTGCCTCCGGATCAAAGTCTTCAAATGCAGATGAAAGTGGATCAAGTGTCAATGGTCAATGGTCAACAGTCAATGCCTACGTAAGTAGGACACGTGGCAACCTGGGAATGATCCACGGGTTCTAGATGATGTCAGTAGACAAGGTGACGTGGCAATTTGTGATTGGTTCACAGGGGCCAATCCGGTGCTGACACATAGCAGCCCGAACATGCCCAATGTTGGCATGAAATCCCAATGTGGTTGTTATGCTCTTAACCTGCAAATGATACCCAAATACAGAATATGCAAAGAAAAGAGACCGAGAACACAGAATATGCGAAGAAAAGATACCCATAACATAGAATGGCAATGATTTTATTATTCAGAGAGTAATTTTCACTTGCCTCTTCGAGGGGGCAACCTCTAATAGAGCAGAGCTCGATTAAAAAAATAAGACATGATGCCCTCGCATGGAGTTTCTATCCTTTATATATGACTCCTACGAGTAATACCACAGGTCAATACCACTTATTATCAATACCATCTATCTAATACTACGGCCCATTTGCAATTAACTGTGGTTCCTTTATTAATTGCGGATTAACCACTTACAATTATTAATATGGGCTTTATTGACTCTTGACTATGACGTGGTCCCATTACATAGATAAGGGGGTTAGGGTGGGACCCTAACATGCCCACCCCCTTAAGACTAGCCTTGTCCTCAAGGCTGAAGCTGCGGAAACTGCTGCAGAATAGTGGTTGTCTCCCACGTTGCATCTTCTGGAGAGGTTTCTTTCCATTTGACTAGGACTTCCTTAATCATGCGGCTGCGCAGTTGCTTGACTCGTGTGTCGAGGACCTGTTCCGGTTGAAGCCAGATGGATCCTTCTTCGTCCAATTCTGGTAGACTAGTCCGAATTCTGCAATTATTCCCAATCAGTTTCTTGAGGCATGAGACATGAAAAACTAGATGGATTTTTGTAGTAGGTGGCAAAGCCAACTTGTAGGCCACTTCTCCAATGCGTTGAAGTACTTGATATGGTCCGTAGAATTTGGGAGAGAGTTTTTGACATCCTTTGTCTTTGAGTGATGTTTGCGTATATGGTTGGAGCCATAAAAAGACCTGATCCCCTTCTTGAAATTAGTGCTCTGAGCGATGCTGGTCTACCTATTGCTTCATGCGGTTCTGAGCTTGATGAAGATTCTCGTGAAGATGGGCGAGCATAGTTGTGCGGTGTTGTAGGAGTTGATCCACTGCTTGGACTTTTGAGTAGCCCTTGAGATATGAAGTAGGTGAAGGCGGGAGTTGACCATATACTGCTTCATATGGAGTCATTTTGGTGGTGGCATGATAGTTGGTGTTATACCACCATTCGGCCAGAGGTAGCCACTGTAACAAAAGGTGTTGTTTTTCTGAAGTACAACACCTAAGGTAGGTTTTTAGACATTTGTTGACTACTTCAGTTTGACCATCTGTTTGTGGATGGTAAGAAGTACTGAGTTTTAGTTGAGTGCCTTGTATTATGAAGAGTTCCTGCCAAAAATTGTTGGTGAAGATCGAGTCGCGGTCGGACACAATAGAAATGGGCATGCCATGCAATTTGAAGATCTGATCCATGAAAGTTTGAGCAACCAAGGTGGGTGTAAACGGGTGGGGGAGAGCGTAGAAATGAGCATACTTCGACAATCGGTCTACAACCACCATGATGACTGACTTGTTCCCTGACTTTGGAAGACCTGTAATGAAATCCATAGAAACTTCTGTCCAAATGGACGCCGGAATGGGCAATGGTTGTAAGGTGCCTGGTGTGTTGACTGTTTCCCCTTTGTGGCGTTGACAGACCTCGCAGTCAGTTATGAAGGTAAGGATGTCCTTTTTCATGCCTGTCCAGAAAAATGATCTTCTGGTGCAAGCATACGTCTTCTGAAAGCCCGAATGTCCTGCAATGGGAGATGAGTGCATCTCTGCCAAAATGCGACTTTTGAAGGTGGATGTTGGTGCTATTACAACTTTGTCCTTGTAGTGAAGAATATCATCCTGCCACGAGTAGCCCTTGGTGGAATTTGGATCGGCCTGTAATAGAGAAATGAGTTGGGAGAGCTCGGGGTGTGAAAACCATTCTCTGCGAGCTTCTTCAATCCATTCTGGAATGGGGAGGGAAATAGCTAGCAGGGTACTTTCCTCCTGAAATTGGCGAGATAATGCATCTGCTACACTATTGTCTTTCCATTTCTTGTACATGATCTCATAATCATATCCCAGCATTTTGTCTAGCCATTTATTTTGTTGTGGGAAGGATAGGCATTGCTCCAAAAAATATTTAAGACTATGATGATCTGTGTGGATTTGGAAATGTCGCCCCAATAAATAAGGTCGCCAGGTGTCAACTGCATGTAAGATGGCCATCATTTCCTTCTCGTATGTAGATTGGCCCTGATTCTTCCCACTGAGTTTCTGGCTTGTGAAGGCCAACGGTCTCCCTTCCTGCATTAAAA
>APFE030845023.1:18144-43345 GCA_000404065.3 Pinus taeda
GTCCCTATAATACTAGTGTATTCCCTTATTATTATTGTCACTGTATCCCCTTATTGTTATTGTTGTGCCCATGTTGTCCCCATATTGTTATTTTTGTGCCCCATAGAAGCCCACTATTGTTATTGTTGTGCCCTTACAATATTATTGTTATGTCGGATTTGACTATATTGTGACCCCTTATAATCCTATATATAGAAAGGAGGTCTTGTCATTTGAATCATCCAAGAATTGTTCATTTGTGTAATGTAAAGGAGGTTTCCCCCTCGAAGAGGCTAATTTTGAAGTCGTTGCTCTATATTTTCTTCTATTTTGTGAGCTAGTTGTATAATAGTTGCAGTTGTTGTTGTTGTACGAGTAATTGAGTTTGCACAAGGAACTACCCCCCTTTGAAATTAGATCCTTTCCATCCTTGTAGACATCAAAAAACCTATATTAGGCGAGTTGGACAATGTGGCCATGGTGTAGGGTACTAAATTTGGGGAGGACTAGGAAATTTCCATGGAATTGTATGGTATTGAATTTGTTATGGGACCTGCTAAGTATTATATATAATCTTCTAGGTATTAAAATACAAGGATGGGTCTTGAGCCATACATTATGGTCGAGCTTTCCATTCCTTTTTAGAAGCAATGAAATATGCATGCCCAATTTCCTCTCTCCATCCTTGGAACACTGCTCTCTATCCAAGAACCAATGTTTAGAGTTTCATCAAGCGATCCTTCTCAGAGATGCCATATACTTCCACACTATTAAGTGGGCACTCCCCGAGGCCATTCTATTTTTCTACAATTAGAATGGAATACTCAAAGTGCTTTCTCAACTTCATCCTGCTTTTTTTTCTTTTCTTGAAAACATCCAATTGTGAAGACAAAGATAAATAATACCAATCTTAAAATTTCAAACAAATTATCAATTTTTTCTCTTGTCACTCCACCATTAGTTAATCTCTATATCTTAGCAGAAGCATCTTGCACTATGGTTCTATTCCTCGATGTCCCATTAAAATACTTAGACAAAGCCACTATGTCATCATAAGGTTCCTTCGATATATATCCTCTTCCCATTACATTCAACATGTCCAAACAGTCGTCCCCCATTTCTTGAAACATGATTATCTTCAATATATCCTTGTCTAGTTCATTATGAATATAATTATGCAAAGTTATATTGGAGGCATTTAATATAATCCTCTAAGTTTTCCTCCTCCTTATTGAACATCCTAAAAATCTCCACCATTTGGTCTCTTGTTCTGCAATAGTCATGTTATTTTCCTAGAAAGGTGTTTTTCATCTCATCCCAAGAGGATATAGATTCACCACCAAGGCCCATAAACCACCTAAGTATAGCTCCCTTCAAAGTGACAAGGAACAAAAATAAACTTTTGAGTATCTATAGTGTAGTCATAGCTCCAGAACATAATGTCAAACTCAAAAAGGAAGGTGTTTGTGTCTTTTCTATTCATGTCGTGAAAATTTGGAAGAGTGGAGAGAGGAATATTCTTCATTGGTGCTTGTCCAAGAATACTTCCAACGTGGGAATTTAAAGATAAAAACTATATCATCCATATTTTCATTTTCCATTTCATTCTACCAAAAAATTTGGAAAATTTTCCAAACTATCTTAGGCACTTGCTATCCACCAACAATGTTCTCTAACTGTAGAGGGTCCTATGATTGTCTTTCAAGGGCTATCAAAAGGTTGTTTAGTCCCTAGCCTTGGGTACTGATGTTATATGGTTTGTTCATATGTATCCTCTTAGCCTTCTACGAAGTCTCAATATTCATCCTCAACTATAAAAGTAGATGATTCAACATGGCTAGATGATTCACGAGAGATTTTCCTTCAAAAATTTACTTCCAAGGAAAATGATTTTGCTTCTACCTTTGAAATCAATTCCTGAATGAATGTTACCTATCCAAAATATTGGTTTCATTTTCCTCTACATCCCCTTCCTCTTGCGGGGTTAGTTCTTTTTGGGGCACCTCATCTTTCTTCTTCTCTATTCATACATCCTACATATTTTTTCTCTCTATGATCATGTTCTAGCTTACAATTCATATACAAAAAGAACAATTTCAATTGTACTCTTTCACCTTTAATAAGTTCCTTGGCAACGATGCCGAAAAGTTAAGGAATTTAATTTCCCATTTAAAACAACAAAATCACTCAACATGTTAAATATTTAAGTGTTATCATGCAAGATATTTGCAGGGAACAATTTATAATCAGACATTAGCTATTTATTAATATGAAATCTTGAGCAACACGTAACATTTTTAAACAAAATCTTCAAACATCAAACACTTGTTTAAAATAGATTGAACTTTCTTAAATGGAAACACTCTTCACAACATTCTAGATTTCAAATCACATTGTTGAAGCTACACTTTCATAAATAAAAACACTTTGCATAGACAAACCTCTATCTTGTATAATTGAAACAAATTTACTCTTTGAAAAAGAAAAATACTCATATATCATAACTACTCTGAATTTACTCACCAAATATTTTTGCCAAAATCTCACAAACAACATCAAGTTGGGAATAAAAGTTAATGAAAACAACCTTGTAAAAAAATAGTAATATAAATTGCCATGAATCTGTCATAATTGTGATGAAGTAAAAGAAAATCACACTTCATGTGAAATACACTTTCAGATCAACGTAAGTGATAGTGACAAAAATAGTTTAATGAAACTTACTAACATCTATCCAAATTTGTAACTACAGTTTTGAAAACAATAAGAAATGAAGTAAATATACTTACTTATACAACCACAATAATCCCTATTAAAGAGGAGATCCCTTCCTCCTTAGTATAGATCTAGGAGAAAGTAAAAGTATACAACTTAACTCAAGATTTCATGAATCAAATGAGAAACTTGCAAAAATTTTCGTTAATCAATATTTAGGAAATACAAATGCATTCATTAGAGAAAAATAAGGGCTAATGCCCCCATTGAGAGAAAATGTGTTATGTTTTTAAAGACTTCTTTTATAACTAATCTTGGAAAATGCCAATTATGAAGAGCCTTGAGAATTTTTTTATTCTCAAGGTATTCAATAAATTCTTAAGCTAATATATTTTACAACTCGTCATAAAAAATACATTCAAATAATTATTTTTCTAAAATAGTTGTCTAAAGTGTCAAAATGACTAAGTTACAGAAAATTGAGATTATATTACAAGAAATTGAAAAGAAAATCCAAGAAAAGAAACAAGAAAACTAAGAATGTGAGGTCAATTATCTAGAAAATATTAATAAGAGAAATGATATTAAACAAATAAATGAAAATATAGTAACAATTTGGCCCTGAATAGTTTATGAAGTAAATTGGATATAAAACCCATGAAAGAGGAAACAAATAATCCTATAGAGCTAGACAATGAGCATAATAAAAGGGCATTGATCCTCATATTTTTAGATATAAAAGAGAATAAATATGAGAACATGATAGCACCAGGAAAATAGTAATTAGAATAAAAAATAACTTCTCTCATAGGAGCAAAGAGGTTCGGGGTATTTTTTCCTATATGGTTCACATACCTCGAAGATCTATAACTTCTATGTATACAAAACATTTGTACTAGGAAGATCTAGCTAAAGGGATCATTTCTTGTCGACTCAACCATGGTTCCTGACCCCAAGGGTGTCGCAAGAATTGAACTCATTACCTCTTAATAACAAAGGTGCTTTAACGATGGTGACTTGACCAATTAAGTTAATCCTTGGGTCTTGTTTGGAAAAACACATGCATAAATATAAAATAATTTTGTTAAGGTGAGATTTAATGATCATAAATATGGTATACTCAATAATCTCTAAGCTTAAAGGGCCATAAATATTTACAAATGAATAACTTATCTTAGAGGACCGAACTAGATTAAGGAAGGATGTTCAAAAAGATAATAAATAAATAAAAGAAAAATAGGAAATAATTAGGAATATAAAATCTATTATTAGGTACAAAGACCAAAAACATGATAATAAATAGGAATTTGGAACACTTTGGATCATCTCTTGGAACTATTGTGGCTTTCCAAGGACTAAAGGGCATAGTTTAAGATCGATCTCAAGTGACATTATTGTTTTAGTGTTGGTTGAAACATGGGAGAATGAGAAATATTAGGTCCTTAACATAGAATGAATTGTCTTCTAGTTACTATGGAGCAAGGAATCTTACTATAGAGGGAAAGATGTAGCTTGTTACATTAGAAAAAAGAAAAAGAAAATATTTTTCCTCATATTAGGATTAATTGGAAAGAACCTTTCAATTAGTACATGTGGATGGATCATTCAAATATTAATGATAATAATAATTATATATCTATATGTCATTTTGCATCTATTAATTCTACCTTTTATTAAAAAAATAGTATAGATATAAAATTTCCTTACAATGGCTTAAAATAGGATATTTGTACTGTGAGAATTGAAGCAATATCTTCTTGCTAGTAGACTTTAATGCTATAATGAAAACTAATAAATCTACTATATAAATCAATAACACCAACCATATTTTGTGGCTAAAGAGGACCTTGGGTTAGCTAGTATCTATAAAAGAAACTCTATAGTCTTGGTTGAAAATTGTTTGGTATTGATCTAATGAAGCTCTATAGTTCTCCAGTCTAATAATTTGCAATCATCTATTGAAGTGCTTGAAATCCAATTAGATTATCTTTATTCATGGGCTTAATAATAGCGACATAGATTATGTGATGCCTAATATCTATGTATAAAACCAAATAGTAAAATTTGACATTTTAAATGAAAATGAAAATGAATTTAATCATAGACCTAAATTAATCACAACTCTGAAATTTTTCATGCATAAAAGCCCCATCGAAGTAAACTTTTACAACCAAAAGAACTTGATCTTAGACAAACATAAAGTTGATATTTTTTCTAGAATTCAAATAATGAATTAACTATCCTATGAAATAATGACAATATTGAATACCTCTATCATATTTTTTCAATAACCCATTCTACTTCTATTAACATGTTCTTTATCAAAGTGTTATGTAAAAAGGAAAACTAAATTGCTAACACTTAGGTACGATAAGAGTGTAAAATTGTTAGAAAGTCCTTAAATTATGATAAGATAATTAGGTGTAAATTAAAAGATTAAAAAGGAACTATATCATTACAAAGAAAGAGAAGCATTTGCACATATGTAAAGTATATCTTAGAAATTCTAGAGGTAAATTCTGACTCTTAAAATAATGAAAATAATTTGATTCTCTTTAGGATTTGGAATTTCAACTCAAACATATTTATAAATCCTCTAATATCATGGAAGATATTCGAACCGTTTCTACAAAAGAAGATTTTTTTTTATATAATACATAATTCAAGGTTGAGTGCCCTAAAAACTGAAAAGGTAAAAACATTGAATGTTTACAAAAATAAATTTTAAAAATTAATGACCATATCCTCATCTGTAACATCCTCAAGTTCTTTAATTTATCATTATTGTAGAGTTTCCCTAAACCTTGTATTCAAAGTCTCCATGTACCTATTTTTAAAAGTAGGGATTAAAACAATCCTTCCAATTATATGAAGATTATGGATAACCCTATTTTATCTAAGGAATTATTTTGGAAAAGAAGATCAACCTGTAGCTAGAGAGCCACAAAAAATAATGTAAATTCCATGCAAGAATTAAGATCTATAAAATCATTTATGGGCCACCTCATTATATGTAGGAGCATTATGGAGAAGTTTCATGCTAATAAAACAAATCTCATATACTATTTCATTGTTTTTAGAAAATGTTCATAGAATGCCCAGGAAAATCTTTGGAATAGATTAGAAGAGTTAAATGTTCATTTCAACGCTATTAAAATAAGGTTGTAAGAGAATGATATTTCTAAATTTAGGATGTTGAGGGATTATAAGAAGAAAGTAATTGTAATATAGGAGTTAACCAAAGTTGTCTCTTGTCTCCTACCAATTTTTGCACATAAATTGACAAGTTAGAGGGTTATTTGAAAGAAGTAGGTTGTGTTGTCTTGACTCTAGCTAGTATAGTCATCTTCATTCATCTTTAAACTGATGATGTTTTTCTTATAGCAAGGAACTCCTATGATCTCAACGACTAACTAAAAATTATCAAGGATTTGTGCTCTAGTTCAAGTATGACTATTAACACTATCAAATTTAAGGTTATGATAATTAAATCCAAAAATAATACCTACACTAATTTCAAGTATAACAACAACAACTTGGTAGAAGCGAGTTCATATGGATACCTCAAAATTAATCTAGATCACAAGCTTAACATATCATTTAGATACCTACATGACTACAACTAGATACCTGATGAACATAACAAGATAAACAACATAGAATGTAATGGATTCCTAAGATTATTTCAAACTCTACTCAAAATCACCTATGAATTGAAGTGGGGTTGGTATCAAGAAATCATGTCTTGGCTAAATCATTGGGGATTAACATCATAGGTCACTTTGTGGAGTAATGATAATAATAATAATAAATTATTACATCTAAATTTAAGAAGAAAAATAGGTTAGTATAAGGAGCCATCAAACTCTAATGTAAATGATCATGTGTATCTCTATGTTTTGAAAATCAAAGAAGAAATTTAACATTGCCAAAATTAGAAAAAAGTAGCATGAGCTCCATATTAAAACAAGGTGTTGGCTGGAAAAAAAGCAAGATGTTAGATACTTTCTAAAATGACACGGGATGAAAGAATTTGTCATATTTCTAGCACTAATTAAATTAAAGATAGTCTTCAAATATCATACATAGATCCACATTAAATAACAATATTAAAATATTTATCAAAAAAATCCACCTTCTTAACCTTTTAACTCTAAAAAACTTTATAAAAAAAAAAAAAAAATTATTAAATAAAAACACCTTTCTAAATCTCTACGCTGGAATTGGTAACCCACTTGGTTGCAAGAGAACTTACCACCCTGAAATGAATGGATCAAGATAAAGGGTAAATAAAATTGTCTGAGATATATTAGAAACGTCTCAGGTTGAAAGCTTAAAGGCCGAGGACGTATAATTGCGTGAATTAAACTGTAAGCGAGGCCAATAAAATTACCATGAAATATGTCAGAAATGTATGAAGATAAAGTTTAATATTTCACTTTACAGTGGAAAATATTTATAGGTAATCACTAAAAACAACCCACGTATCTTTCATAATAAAATTTTAATGTATTAAATGAGACGCACGACTTGAAAATATGGAAACCTACTGAACAGGGACTAACACTGTACTGACGACAAAGAAAAACAGAAAAGCGGAACAAATGACGAGGCATACAAAATGATTGAAGAGGCAAACATTTACACGTACTTAGCAGTGTGTATATATATTGTATATATATTAAAGTAGCTTTCGAGATGATAATATATATGTTCCGAAAATGGTACAATTACCATGGTTTTGATGATTGATGATGCAGCTTTCAATTTGAGACTTTTCAGGACTTTGTCTTCACGGCAACAGGAGTATGGGACCGGCAATGTCGAGTCCCTGTGCGGTACCCACACACCACGACACTGGAAAATGCAGAGACAAGAATCTGTGTCAACTGTGTCATGGCATGACTTTACACTGAATGTCACTGTTTTAATAAATAAATGTATATTAGAAAATTGGAATGAGAAGTTTTTTATTTGAGATAGGAGTCATTTTTGTATTTTTTTTGGAGTTTTTATTGTTTTTTAATTTGTGGTGAAATATTGATTTGTGTTATTTAAACTAATTTTTTGAGTGTATATATGGATTCAACACCCTAAAAAACCCGTAGGACATTACTATTGTGAAGGGGTTACCCATCAAACTTGTGATTTCAATGAATTCCTGCAGGATTTTAGAGAAATTACACAGGAAAACTACACCGGAAAAGCTTTCAAAAAGTCACACTAAAGACAACTCGTTTAAGATATCTCAAAAACAATATGTTAACCATTAACACACACTCAGTGGCATGCCATAGGAGTGAAAGCTTACCCCTTAAGGAATACTAGTAAAATCATTTCTGGTGTGGTGATTTTCTTTATGAGTCAACCTACATTTATAAATTGTTATCCTAGCTACTAATTTAGCAACTAAATTACAATAGATTTTCCTATTATTTAAAAATTTAAAAATAAATTAAAAATATTAATTAAATTGAAAATATTAATTACTTCTTATCAAATTAGTCCACTTTCATCAATTCTCTTTTTTCCGCTTGACTTTACAGCCACATTGCCAATGGTAAAAATGATCATTTAAATGAAGTTTTTGAAGTAATGATAAACATTGCTTGACTTTCTGAAATGTCGTACGAATTCTTTTCAAACAAGTTCAATACCTTCAGTGAATTTAGGTAAATGGGGCACTTAGATTCACGTATAATCATATCGTCATCGGCCAGTGATCTTGCCCATAGGATGATTTTGGGTCGTTGGGGACAAGCTCTGGTTAATCCTTCAAAAGACAGATAAGCGCGAATATGAGTCGTCGATCTATTTGATCGACCAAATGCCCATCTGGACTTTTATGCCCTTCTTGATCATTGGTCCCTTTCCATAATAGTGTTTATAATTTCCTCAACCTCCAACTTAAGTATATCAGGAATCATTGCACGGCCATGTGATGGGTCAAGTTACCTTGGGTCATCCATGTCTATTTGGCATGGTTGAATCCGATTGATGTGAAATATAGGATGATGAACTTTCATTGAAGTAATAGCTCTAACCAATATATAACCAATATATAACATCTCTGATCCTCTCAAGTACTTTGAATAGACACTTGAACCTTTGCACCAATTATGGAGCCATCTTGGTTAGTTTCTTGAACTAATTTCTACCTATCTTGATGAATATCTAATACACAATTTTGAATTATATTATAGGTCTCTCATGATCTACACACAAATTCATGCTATCATTCACATTATTCAAATGGACAACAACCATTTCCATACTATTGTGCCAACTCATCGTGGATCTCAAGGCGGAGGGACTCCTCCTATAATAACATTATATTACAAACGGTAGCAACTTTAGTTGTTTTCTTTCATCAACTTGAATAGGTTATAGCCCATTGTTAAGTTTTTTTATAAGTTTTAACTCAATTGCGTTGTGTCCAACAAATCCTATTAATTCTTTTTATCAACCCACACATAGTGTCATAGATAGTCCTCTAATAGTTTGTTCGTGCATTCCTTCTATTCTTTCATATACAAATGATAATCTATGGGAATCTATAGTAATTTCATACCACAATCTCAAATAATGATGTCCAAAACTTCTCGAAAAACCTTCTATCCTTATTTTACACAATGCTTAAAGGAAGAACCAAATACTTCACTACATTTTAGATAAACATTTTCACCACTTCCTCTACATCACAACGAATATGTATTGGAATGAAGACTACATATTTGAAAAAATGTTCAACCACGACCATAATCCAATTGTAGCCCTAAATTAGTGGAAGCTTTCTTATGAGGTCCATCAAAACACTTTCCCATCATCTCTATAAAATTGGTAAAGTTTGTAATAGGTCTTCTTACAATCTAGTGCTATCCTTGTATTACTAACATAAAATTCAATTTTGGACATAATCCTCCATGTCTCACTTGATATTCTCCCATAAGTATCCTCTCTTTAACAATGTGAATGTTCTATGTTGTCCTTGGTGGCTTGCGTAAGGTAAGTTATGACATTCCTTTAAGAGGTCCTTGTAGTGACTATTTAACTTAGGCATATAGGTTCACTCACCAAAGTACAAAGAATCCATCAAAAAGAGAAAACTTCCTCATCTTACCTTCCTTCACCTACTTCATAAAGTTTTCATAAGTTAATCAAGCTATAATCCCTCCTTTTATCCTATTCTACAACTCCATCATCGTGTCAATATAACTCCTATCAAGTGTACGTAATCGTTCCTCACATATATCAAGCTATACCTTCCTACTCAAGGCATCAACCAATGCATTGATTTCTCGTAGCCTATACTAAATGGTCATGTCAAACTTTTATAAGAAGTATTGCCATTGTGCCTACTTGGAGGACAACTTGGGTTGTGTGACAAAGTAGTTCCTTATAGTGTTGTCATTATTGACCACAAATGACTTTCCCAATAAATAGTTCCTCCAATATTGTAGAAAATGCACAAATGCAAGCATTTCCTTTTGGTGAAGTCCCAAGAGGAGATAGATTCACCCCCAAGGCTCATAAACCACCTTAGCACAATTCCCTTCACAATTGTGGGAGACAAATTCTTACGAGTATCTGTAGTGTAGTTATAGCTTTGAAACCTAATGCTAAACTCCAAAAAAGGTGTATGGGTCTTCACTGGTCATGCCATGGAATTTTGGAAGAGTGGAGAGAGGAATACTTTTGATTTGTGCTTTTCCAAGAATTCTTCCAATTGTGAATTCAAATATAGAAACGATATCATCCATATTTTCATTTTCCATTTTGTTCTACCACAAAATTTGAAATTTTTTCCAAACTATCTGAGGCACTCGCTAACCACTAACAAAGTTCTGTAACCGTGGAGGGCCTTACGATTGTTAGCACTCCCCCATTCTGGGATAGGGATCTCAAGAGGTAATTTAGCCTCTAGATGTAGGTCTTGGCATTTCAAGGTTTGTCCATTTGAATCCCCTTTTCCTTATATCAAGTATCAATATTCAACCTTTAGTGCTAATGTAGATTATTCAACGTGGATAGAGGATAATATATATGCTCCTAAGGTAGACAATTCATGATATTTATTCCTCTGAAAAATTTCTCCCAAGGCAGATGATTCACGAGATTTTATCCTCTAAAAATTTACTTATGAGGTAAATTGTTTTGCTTGTGCCTTTGAAATCAACCCTAAATGAATTTTACCCGTCTCAAATCTTGGGTTCCCTTTCCTCACGTCCCCTTCATCTTATAGGGTTCATGTTTTTTTGGGCACCTCCTCTTTCTTATTTCTCTATTGACGAATCCTACCTATCTTCTCTCTCTATCATGTTCTGGCTTAACAATGCATCTATAGAAATAAGAATGTCAATTATATTATTTTTCCCTTAATAATTTTCCTAGAAATGACAACAAAAGGTTGAGAAATTTAATTTTCCATTCAAAACAACCAAATCACTTAATACATTAATTGTCAACTAGGGTACATATTTTATTTCGAAGTCATCGTGTAAGATATTTGCAAGAAACAATTTCTAATCTGACATTAGCTATCTATCAATATGAAATCTTGAAAAAACACAACCTTCTTAAACACAATAATCAAATGTCAAACACTTGTTGTAGGCTAGATTGCATGTGTTTGAATGGAAACACTTTTCACACCATTTTGGAATTGAAATCACATTGTTGAAACCACACTTCTATAAATAATAACACTTTGTATAGCCATATGTCTCACTTTTGTAAATGAAACAATACACTCTTTCCAAAAGTAAAATCACCTAGATATCATAACCACTCCGAATCTACTCACCAAATATTGTTACCAAAATATCATAAATATCATCAAGCTAGGAATAACAATTAATGACACCAACCTTATAATAGTAGCAACATATAAGTTGACATGGATCTCTAATAGCTATGATTAAGTAAAATAAAGTCACACTTCATGTGAAAGACACTTGCAAATCAATGTAAGTGTCAGTAACAATAATCTTCTAATGAAATTGAATAGCAATAGTCGTAATCTGTAATTTCATAAATGCAAGCAATAATCAATGAACTAACTATACTTACTACTAAAACCACAACGATCCTTGCTATACATGAGGGCCCTTCCTCCATAGCAAGGAGCTAGGAGAAACTCAAAGTATACAATCTAACTCAAGATTTCATGAATCCAATGACGAACTTGCTAAAATTTTCATTAAACAATCTTCAAGAAATATAGAGGAAATCATTATAACAAAGCAAGAGCCAACCCCCCAGTCAAGAGCAAACACAGTCTGTTTTTAAAAACTTCTTTTATAACTAATATTGTAAAATGATAGTTATGAAAAGTCTTGGGAATATTTTGATTCTCAAGCTATTGAATAAAGTCTTAAACTAAGGTCTTTTACAACTCATCATAAAAAAATACATTCAAATAAAGATTATTCTAAAGTAGGTTGCCTAAAGTGTCAAAATGGCTAAAAAGACTTAGAATGAATATAACGAACTAGACTTGAATAACCATGTCATCAAGAAATATATGAGACATCGTACCATGAGAGACTATGTGGACTAATGACTTTGATGAGTATCAGCATGAGCGATGAAAACCTTCAATGATAACATTAGGATTGTTGGGAGCAACAACACTTGGAAATGACAAAGTAATAGCTTCCTGAAGTACTAGAGTATCAACTGTTGTAGCAACTTGTCATCTTATAATAATTTTCTCAACACATTGTCAATAAATAACCACGAATAGCTATTATCCTTCTCAAATGCAAAAAATACTTAATAGCTTAAAATGATATATAGACTTACCATATATGAGCCAAAGATATGAAATATTGGACAATGATGGTTCAAAAGGATATGGATGTTAGAAACAAAATGGGTAAAATGATGAGAAAAGGCAGTAAAAATATGTCATTCTCCAAACCCAACATTAATGACAAGATTCAAAATAAATTAGATAATAAAATATTTGGATTGGTGACTAAGTTGTAGGAAATTGAGATTATATTACGAGAAATGGAAATTCAAATCGAAGAAATAAACAAGAATCCTAAGAAGGAGAGCTCAATTATCTAAAAAATATCAATATACGGGATGATATTAAATCAATAGATGAAAATATAATAACAATTTGGCTCTAAATAATTTGGGAGGTAAATTGGATATCAAACCCATGAAATAGGTAACGAGTAATCTCATAGAGATAGAACATGCACATAATAAAAGAGCCCTTATCCTCATATTTTTTTATATAAAAGAGAATAAAGATGAGAACATGCTAGGAGTAGTCAAATAATAATTACAAGTAAAAACAATTGGTCTCATAGAAGCAAAGAGGTTGGGAAAAATACTTGTGCATAAATATAGACTAATTTTGTTGAGGTGAGATCTAATGATCATAAGTATGGTATATTTTAGTATGGTATATTGAATAAATCTCTAAGCTTAAAGGGACAAAAATATTTATAAATGAATAACTCCTCAAAGAGAACTAAACTAAATTAAGGGCAGATGTTCAAGAAGAGAAAAAGAAAGAAAAGAAATGGGAAATAATTAGGAATATAAAATTTATTATTAGGGATAAAGAACGAAAACATGATAACAAATAAGAGTTTAGAACACTTTGGATCCTCACTTTGAACTACTATGGCTTTCCATGGAGCAAAGGGCATATTTTAAGTTGGATTTGTAGTGACATGATTTTTTAGTGCCGTTTGAAACTTGGGAGAACGAAAAATCTTAGACCATTAACATATAATAAATTGTCTTGTGGTTACCCTGGAGCAAGGAATCTTACTATAAAGGGAAAGACATGGATTTTTACATTAATAATAAAAATAAAAAATAAAAAATAAATGTTAAAAATATCCTTACATTAGGATTCATTAGAAAGACCCTTTCAATTAGTATATATAGCTGGAGATTTTAGATATTTATGATAATAAGAATTATATATGAATATGTCAATTTTGTACATATTAATCTACTTATTATATATATATATATATTATTATATAATATAAAATAATGCTTAAAATGACATATTTTTAGTGTGAGAAATGAAGCAATATCCTTTTGTTGGGAGAATTTAGTGCTATAGAAACACTAATAAAGCTACTATATTAAGGAATAATACCAAACATAATCTTATGTGTCTAATCATGAGGACCTTGATTTAGCTAGTATATAGAAAGAAACTCTATAGAATTGGTTGAAAAATTGTTTGGTATTGAGCTAATCAAGCTCTATGGTTCTCAAGATCTAATAATTTGCTATCATCTAATAAAGGGTTTGAAATCAAATTAGTTGACCTTTATTCATGGGCTTAATACTAGTGGCATAGATTATGTGATGTCTAATATGTATGTCTAAAACCTAGTAAATTTAAACATTTTAAATGAAAGCGAAAATGAATTTGATCATAAACCTAAATTAATCTCAACTTTGAACTTTTTCACACATAAAAGTCTCATTAAAGTGAACTATTATAACCAAAAGCACTTGATCTTAGACAAACATAAAGCTGATATTTTTTCTAGGATTCAAATAATGAATTAAATATCCTATGAAATAATGACAATATGAATACCTCTGTCATAATTTTTCAATAACCCATTTTACTCGAATTAACATGTTATTTATCGAGGTGTCATATAAAAGGGAAAATTAAATGACTAATCCTTGGTATGATCAAGACTATAAAATTGTTACAATAGCCACTAAGGATGCCTCTAACAAGTTCTTAAATTATGATAAGAAAAATAGGTGCAAATCACTAATTAAAATGATAAAATTGAACTATATCAATAGAAAGCAAGATACGCATTTGCACATATGTAAAATGTATCTTAGAAATTATGGAGGTAAATTTTGACTCTTAAAATTAAGAAAACCATTTGATTCTCGTGACGGCTTGGAATTCCTAACTCAAAAATATTTACAAATCCCCTAATGTCATGGAAATATTCAAATCCTTTCTACAAAGAAGATTATTTTTTTATATAATACATAATTCAAAGTTGAATGCACTACAAAATAAAAATCTAACATCGAATGCTTACAAGAAGAAATTTTAAAAATTGAAGGTCCTATCCTCATCGATTACATCCCCAAGATATTTAATTTATCACTGTTGTAGAGTTTCCATAAACCTTACCTATTTTTAAAAGTGGAGATAAAGAAAATCCTTCCAATTATATCAAGCTTATGGTTAATTCCATTTTATGTGAGTTACATGGAATTATATTGGAAAAGGAGATCAAACTGTAGCTAGAGAGCCACAGAAAATAATCCAAATTCCATGAAAGATTTGGGAGCTATCAATCGATTATGGACCACCTCATTATACTTAGGAGAATTATGGAGAATTTTCATGGTAATAAAACAAATCTCGTATGGTATTTCATTGACGTTAGAAAATTTTTGATACAATGCCTAGGAACACTTTTGGAATAGATTGCAAGCGCTAAAATTTCATTTTAATTTCATATCTATTAAGTTAAGATTGCAAGGGAATATTATTGCCAAATTTGGGATGTTGAGGGATTATTCGAAGAAAGTAATTGTAATATAGGAGTTAACCAAGGTTTTCTATTGTTCCCTACAGATTTTTGCACATAAATTGGCAAGCTAGAGGGTTGTTTGAAAGAAGTAGGTTGCATTTCCTTGACAATAGCTAGTATAGTGATCTTTGTTCATCATTAAGATGATGATGTTTTTCTTACGACAATGAACCCCTATGATCTTGATGAGAAACTAATATCAAGGATTTGTTCTCTAGTTTAGGTATCACTATTAACATTAACATAGTGAAGGTTATGATAATTAAATCCAAAAATACCACATACATTAATTTCTTGTATAACAACAACTTGGTAGAAATGAATTCATATAGATACCTCAAAATTGATCTGGATCACAAGCTTGACATGAACTATATTGTTGAGTAAAAGATAAATGGATGGTGGACAACTTATTATTAATTTAAAGCAATTGTAAATAGGTAGACCTTTGATTATAGGAAAAGTAGAAACTCCTCTTTAGAAGTGACATCGTTCTTGTTATCTTATATGGTTGTGAAGTTTGGGGTTATAGCGTTTCCATAGAATGTTGGAGGGAGATAGAGAAAAATCATTTTTTTTTTTAACTTATAATGTTAAAATCAAAGGAAACACACCTTATTCTATTCTTCTCATAGAAGCAAGTCCTCCACCATTGTGAACATGACTATAACTAGATACCTAATGTACAATAACAACATAAACAACACTAAAGACAATGCCTTCTTAAGATTAGTTCAAACTCTTGTCAAACCACCTATGCCCTCAAGTAAGGTTGGCATAAAGAAGTCATGCCTTGGCGTGATCATGGCTAAATCATTGGGGATTAATGCCATAGGTCACTTGTAGAATAATGGTAATACAACAAATATTATTAGATCTAAATTTAATGAGAAATTATGGTGTGGTAAAAAATTAGAGGATAAAAGAAAATTAAGATACTATAAGGAGAAAACCAACCTTAATTTAAAATATCAAATGTATCTTTATGTTTTGACAAACATAAGAAGAGATTTAACATTACTAAAACAATAAAAATTTATATTAGCTCCATATTGTAACAAGGCTTTGGATGACTTCTAAAATGGCACGGTTTGAAAGAATTTGTGATCTTTCTAACACTATGTGAGTTAAAGATCAAAAAAACATTTTCTTAAACTATCATGAATTCATTCACATTATATCATAATTTCAAAATATTTATTATAATACTAATATTTTTAATTTATTTATTAAATAAAAACACTTTTGTAAATCTATATCTTTAATTTAATTCATCAAAACTATAATAATTTACTTTGTTAAATAAAAACACTTTTGTAAATCCATACCTTTAATTTAACTCATCTATAATGATTTATTTTATTAAATAAAAAGTGGATTTAGGTAACCCACTTGGTTAGATACAAAACAACTTACCACCTAGAAATCAATGCATAAACATAAAGCGTGAATAAAATTGTCTGAGATATGTTGGGGGCCGTATAATTACGTGAATGAAATTGCAAATGAAGCCAATAAAACTGCATACAAGGTCAGCTACTGCCCTGTATGTTACAGCCTTCTTCCTAAAAATTGACGAGGTAGCATATAAATGTCGCCTGGCTTTGAACAACATCACGAAAGTAAATGAATTTTTGCTGCAGGTTTATCCAAGCCTTTTGGCCGGGTTTATTCGCAAGACTTATCCAGCTTGCTGCATGGCCATTAATGCGGAAAGGCTATGTATGTCTATTTTTAAATAATCTACTTACTTCAATTTAATGATGGGCATAGCGGTAAAATAATCTACTTATTTAAATTTAATGTTAATAATGTTAGTGATGAATGTTAATAATGTTAGTGATAGGCATAACCTTAGTTTAACCAGAATGTTTTTTTGTTGTGAAAGTTATAGAAATTCTGGCCATAAAATTTGGCAGGGATTTTTGTAAATCTAAATTAGAGTTGTTAAAATTCAAAATTTTAAGTGTTTTTTGATAGTGCTAAATTATTTTCACCATAAAAAACATGATTCAAACACTCTGTCTAAAATATTTTTTGAATTTGTCACACCCCTTAGAGGACTCCAAAAGAATATACAATAACTATGTGTTAACTACCACACAAAGGACTAGATAAATCTTGCCAAACTTATCTACTATACAGCTTTCAATACTTCACAGCCAGTAGTACACACCATTCAATACTGCACAGCTAGTAGTACACACCGTTGTAGAGGGCAAGAGCTAACCAGCCTGCCATAGGGCATTAAATGACTGGTTAGCTGCATGCCCTTTAACTTTATAATACACCCTCAAGCATAACTGGATAAATGAAAAATAATGGTGTGTATTATAAAATTAAAAGGCATGCTAACCAGTCATTTAATGCCCTATGGCAAACTAGTTAGCTCTTGCCGTTGTAAAGACCCTAAGATGATGTACAACATAACAGTAGCTACCACATTGAATGCTGCATAGGCTTGGCGACGTACAAACTTTTCCGTCCTAGCATGAAAGATATTTTAATTCGAAGGACAAATATATAAAGAAAGGAGGGACCCGAAGGACTTTGTCTCCACGGATTGCAAGAGGAGTTAGTGAACATCAATGTCATATGTTGAGTCCCTGTCCTTGTACTCCCGACCCCAGGAAGAAGCACAACATAATAGTGGAACAAAGACAATTAAATGGTAGATTACTTGTGTAGTCTAAAGAGGAGTCGCTCAAAGTTATGGTTATATTTAGAGAAAATACAAGAAAGATTTTTGTAAATCTAAGTTATAATTGTTAAACTTCAAAATTTTAGGTGTATTAGACATTTTTGATGGTGCTAAATCTATTTCCATTATAAAAACACTATTCAAAAACTGTTTCTACAAGATTTTTTGAAATTTTTTATCCAGATTCTAGCCACTTTTAACCATCCAGACAATTCCTCAATTCCTCCGCTTCATTAGAAGACTAATTACCTGATAAAATCCATTGACATTTTGGTATGGAGCATGGTTTTTGGTATGGAGCTAATCATGCTGAATCTAACGTATTCATCATTAACTTTGAATTTCCAGTGGCGAAAATCCTTTATATGAAGTTTTTGAAGTAATGACAAACATTGATTAGTCTCACCTTTCCTGAGCTGAGACTAATCTGAGTGTACTAAGATTGAGCTACATGTTCCCCTGACATATTGAATTAAGTCTTGTATTATTGTTAAACGTCTAATCATTTCCCAGGCAAGAATACACATTGCTCAACATAAAAACAACGGAAGTAAATTTTGTATAGATGGGCTGCTTAACTGAACTAACACTTCCAACAATTTTTACAACAGAAGCATACAAACCATATAAAGTTTTACGATAGTATATTGTAGGGCACTGGTCGTGCCCTGCAATACAACCCGAGCACAATACCTTACAGGGTCATAATGGTGCACATCCAGAACTCATATTGCTTTACTGATTTGTTTTTCGCAATCCATACTCCTTGTGCTGTACCTCTATGTTGCTCCACGGCCATTAGATTCCATTAGTTATTATGCCCATAACAAAGCTTCCAAAATTTTTATTTTTTTTTAAATAAAAATGTATAGATGGTCCATATTTAGTAATTCAATAATATATTTTTAAACAATTTAATTCAATAATATTTTTACAAAATCTAATCTATGAAATCAAAGGTTTTCAAATTATTTATTAGTTTCAAAATTTATGTAGTATGTTTGTTATTTCCACTCTCTCTTTATGTTACAAATTTTCAACATTACATGAAATAAATCGCTGATAAATGAAATGGAAGATAAGTGTTTTGATGGATATGTATGTTTACCATCCATTTAATTTATATGGTTTCTGCTAATATATATGCACTCATCTCTCCACATGAGCAATGCCATACAAAATGTGTAACAAGCCCATTGTTCCAACTCCCCTTCACATGCATTGCTTCAATCAGGTCGCCTTGTCTATGTCATCTACTTACACGTGTGTGTGTCCTTCTACCTACATGTGTGTGTGTCATTTGTGAAGCATTCTTCAGCCATGTAAATGTCACACTAAAGCACAATAATGTGCCATCATGCCACACTTATCCACATCATCCCCAAATTTTCCTAGTGAGCATATTAGTCATGCACCGAGCTTACTCCATCCGCTGGAATGTCTTGTTCCATTGCATTTTGTGCAGTAACGTGCCCAAGCTTGCCACCATGAGTCTTACATCCTCCACTACCCCAAGTCATTGTTATCCTCAACAATCATGGTGCATGCACTCCATGGTGCTTCTTCTCAAATTGACAAATATTATGCCCTCGTCGCCATAACGTTTCATGAGACACTACCCTTCTAACAAATGAAATACTCATTGATTCGTAAATTGTTCCACTGGATAGTTCGTCACAACAAATCTAATGAAATTATACTTAAAATATGAAATCTACACTATGAACATTAACTTCTCCTTAGATTTCTACAGTCATTCATTATTGTGTTTTGCTTATGCATGCCCTATAGATGAAATATGTAGAAAGTAGAGAATAACAAAATAAAAATCAGAAACCATAATTGATACAAGACATAACTTGGGAAACCCTTTTGAGGGAAAACACAGTGGGAAAGTGAGGTTTCTTTCCTCTCTTTCTCTGAACGGAAAATGGATGTAAGTGCAAATAAGTTAGACTTATGGCCCATGGGTTATAGTGCACAAACCCTTTCTATTTTCTCTATCCTTATCCACTCTTGGCTACTCTACTAATCTATGGAACAAAATGCACTCTAACATAATGAAACTTATTTTCCTCCTAGTGGTCTCGTTATAACACAATAACCTCCTAGTGGTTAAGCTTGACCCCTTCAACTCTTAACTGGAGTTACAATATTAAATTCTATAGAGTCTTGTTCATCATGATCATGTGGCTATCCCATTTTCATGAATAATGGGGTTTATGTGGCATTCTCGCAAATCATGGTGTCAAAACAGGAAGGACAACTTCTGGGTGGCATAAATTTTGCATATGGACTCTGATTGAGATAGTTCTTGCGTTGTTGGAAATATATATAATATATATATATATATATATATAATATATATTATATATATATATATATATATATATGTGTGTGTGTATAATAGTGTTAGGGGGTGTGATGCATCAGATGAGAACATTTAAATGAGAATTTTTAAGATGGTGTAACCATAACCGATTCTAATATGGTAAAAATAACTAGCTATAGTTGGCCAAAAAGGGTTGAAGTCTGAATGGTCATGGGTGGAGTCACAAGATGAAATTTTATGGAAACAACTATAGCCCTAATATATGTGGCATGAAATGTCATGTCACCCACCAATCACATTTGATGGGTTGACGAATCCATTGGATGGGTCGACTTGGCATAAGTTGTGTCTATGAGTTGGCACCATTTGTCGAAGCAACATGACAATGATAATGAATTGATATTATACCAATCACGGAGTCGACAAACCCATTATATAGGTGGACTTGGAATTAAAAGTGTATATAAGTTGGAACCATTGGCCGGGACAACTTGATAGTAGCGATGGAGTAATATTAAACCAGTCACAGGCTGAATGAATCCATTAACATATTGGATGGGCCGACTTGGCATTTGTAGTGTATATAAGTTGGCACCATTGGTAGGGCCAACTTGGAAGTAGTAATGGAGTAATATTAAACAAGTCATGGGCTCGGTGAATCCATCAGCATGTTAGACATGTTGACTTGTATTGGAGGTGGGGTTGTTGGTTGGGACAACTTGGTAATTAAAATGGCTTAATATTAAATTGGTTAAGGGGTCAATGAATCCTTCATATGATGATCTAGTCCACTTGCAATGGTAATCGATTAATATATTGGTATTATATTTGATTGGTCATGGGGTTGAATCCTTGTGCCCTTCATGGTGATTGAAGTTTGAAAATAAAAAAAGGAATTCGGGGGCGAGACATCACAAGTCTCACTGTGTACTCCACTTAGTATCTAGTTCATGTTTTGTGCATTGAGACCCAGGTTTGAGTCTCGACAACTGTTAGGTTAGAAAGTTTTTTTATTATTTATAGTTTGCGATTTTGTATAACTTTTAAGTGCAGTGTTCATTTTTTTGTGAATGGGGTTTTTAATGGATGTAGGAAGATTCACAGACATGGGTTTTGATATCAAAGTTTCAAAGCGACTATCTGGGTCCATTATCAAGTTATGAAAAAAATATGAAGAGCAAAAGAGGAATATACAGTGGATACTTTAAGTTTAGAAACCCTAGGGCTGACTAAGGTTAAATATATATAAATACAAGGTTGTATAGTAAATATTAACTTTATATATTATATATATATATATATATATATATATATATATATTATATATATATATTAATATATATATATATATATATATATATATATATATATATATATATATATATATATATATATATAATGCAATATATGTTTCTACTCAAACGTGTAAGATATTAAATTAATATTATATAAATTCGTGTGCATGTGTGTGTGTGTGCGCACGCGTGTGTGCATATGTAGGTGCGTATATGTGTGTGTGTATGCGTGCACACATACGTGCATGTGCATGTGTGTTTGAATTTGTATAACCCTTAATTTAATATATTGGTTTGTATGATTTTTAGGGGTTTCTGGGCTTATTATTAGTCCAAATTGGATTTCAAAAGATGCTTGATAGTCAGTGCCATGATCAGAGATTAGAGATGGACATTTCTAAAATCATGAAGATCCTTATAGATGTATCCTTAATGACAAAAATCTCAGTGATATGTTTTGAGGACTTATGAGCAGGTTGTAGTGGTTTTGAGTTTGTGGTAAAAGAAGGATCCAAGATGAGTCATGTGTGACCAAATTGATGAACAGGTTAAAGCAGGGTTCTTGATAATGTGATAGGGCATTGAAAAGAGTACGACAATAATAGGTTACTCAATTTGAAGATTTGTATTATATGAAGAGCAAGTGGACCTAGTTTGAATGATCTTAAAAATAGGTCCATAAGAGGTTGATGAAGCAGGTGGGTTCCTCCACTAAAGTTGGAGCCTCATTAAGGTTGGAGCCTAGAGCAGGTCATATCTTGCTCTTCATCAAGGTTGGAGCCTCAATCAGGCTAGAGCCTACTCATCATCAAAGTTGGAGCCTAGAGTATGTCGAAGCTTGCTCATCATTGAGGTTGGTGCCTCAATCAAGTTGTAGCCTACAGTGAGTTATTGTTTGCATGTTTTTGACATTGGTTCCTCAATTAGGTTGTAGCCTATCGCAAGTAGTAGCTTGCATATTTTTGGGGTGTGTTCCTCCAATAGGTGGAAGCCTACAAATCTATGTGATGAATTGAAGCATAAGAAGAATATGAATTTGTGGTTTTCTCCCATATGGGTTTCCATGTATAAGCTCGTGACTCTTTGTGATTGAAGTGATGGCTTCTCAATGTGTCATTGATGTGATGGTAGCTTTATGATGCATTGTTCTATTTGTTGATACACTACATATGGTTATTGTTCATTGCAGTATAATTGTTTGTTAAAGAAAAGTTATGAAATTGTAAAATTGCTCTCAAATTGATTCACCCCCTTCTCAGTGTGATCTTTGGTCCAACAAAAGGAATAACTTCTTACTTTAAAAAGAACATTTTTCCTTACATTAGGGTTCATAGGATAAGCACTTTCAATTAATACATATGGACAGAGATTTCAAATATTAATGATAATAATATTTATATATCACTATGTCATTTTGTACCTATTAATTCTACCTTTTATTTTTTAAAAAGCACAGATATAAAATTTCCTCACAATGGCCTAAAATAGGATCTAATTAGCATGCCAGATACAGTCGAATAATAGGCAGGATGCAATACTGGTTTTCCATTCATCGTTGAATCAGAGAAAAAATCAGCTTTGGCCTCCTCAACGCTTCCCAAGTTTTCCTTGGAAAAATATTCACATCCAACCCAAGATCTAGCACGTTGATTAGATTGGACAAGATCAAGAGAGTGTGATCTATAAAGAGGAACAAATATGAACAAATCAAGCTGCTACAAGACCAAGGTGTTGTTAGTGAAAGGATTTAGTTGTTGTGAAGTTAGAGTTCTATTGAGTTAGCGTTGTGTAATAACTTGTTAGAGTATGAGTCTCCTCTCTCCCTAAAGTTTTTTTATGTTTCTGGAATGTAATGCAATCCATAGTATTAAGATATCGCGAGCATGTGTCAGTTTTTGGTGTAATTTCTTTAGCTAATGAATAAAGGAGTTTTTGCGGGAATGATCTGTGATTTGATGGTTGATAATCATATGTCCCATTTAAAATTTTAATTGTCTTTGCATGGTTATTTTATTATATTTAGCAATGAATGTTTAATTTGCATGTCATCTCTATTGCACTGATTAATGGAATGTTTGGAATGGATACATACCATAATGGTTAAAACTTCTTCACCACCATTCTAGATCCCTTATCTCTCATTGTTTCAGCATGCCTTGGGTGAGACACTCCTTTTTCCCCAAAGAGGGGTGAAAATGCCAACAATAAGCTAGACTACAACAATACTTTTTGATGACAACCTTGGGTTGAACCTTGGGTCTCTGATGTTTAAATTTTACACCAACATAAATGAAGAAATATCCTCTTGTTGGGAGAATATAATTCTTTAATAAAAATTGATCAACCTTTTACTTTAACCAATAGCTCCAAACATAAACTTCTATCGTTGATGAGGACTTTGTTTTAGTTAGCATATATAAAAGAAACTCTAAAGAATTGGTTGAGAATTTGTTTGGTACTGAGCTAATCAACCTATATAGTTCTCAACATCTAATAATTTGAAATTGTTTAATGAATTGGTTGAAATCCAATTAGATGACATGTATTCATAGACCCAATAATAGTGACATGGATTATGTGATATCTAATATCTATGTGTAAAACCAAATAGTGAATTTTGACATAATAAATGGCCATGAAAATGAATTTGATCATATACCTAAATTAATCACAACACTAAACATTTTCATGCATAAAAACCCCATTGAAAAGAACTTTTATAACCAAAAAGAACTTGATCTTAGAGAAATATAAATCTAATTTCTAGGATTCAAATGATGAATTAACTATCCTATAAAATAATAACAATATGCAATACCTCTATCATGTTTTTTCAACAACCCACTCTACTTCCATTAACACATTCTTTATGGAGGTGTTTAAAAGGAAAATAAAATTACTATGATTAAGAGTGTAAAAGTGTTATAATAATCACTATGGATGGTTCTAATGAGTCCTTAAATTGTGATGAGATAAGTAAGTTCAAATCCCTTAATAAAAGAATAAAATGACATGATATTAATAGAAAACAAGAGAATCATTTGCACATATATAAACTATATCTTAAAAATTCTAGAGGTAAGTTCTTACTCTTAAACTAAAGATAACAATTTTATTCTCTTGAGGGTTTGGAATTCTTATCTGAAAAATATTAATTATATTCCTGAATGTCATAGAAAATATTTGAACCCTTTCTATAGAAGAATAATTCTTTTCTATGGAAGACACAATTCAAGGTTGAATGTCCTACAAAAGCAAAGTTAAGAACATTGAAGGCTTACAAGAAGAAATTTTAAAAATTGAAGGTCATATGCTCATCCCTTATATCCACAAGCTCTTTAATTTAGCAATATTGCAGATTGTTCCTAAACCTTGTATTCAAATGATCCGTGTACCTATTTTTTAAAAGTGGGAATAAAAAGACTCTCTCCAATGATATGAACATTATGGTTAACCCAAATTTGTCCAAATTCTATGGAATTAATTTGGAAATGAAGATCAAACTGATGCTAGGGAGCCACAACAAAGATAACCAAATGCCACACAATATTTGGGCGCCATCAAATCAATAACGGACCACCTCATTATACTTAGGGGAATTAAAAAGAAGTTTCATGGT
>APFE030845026.1:0-13148 GCA_000404065.3 Pinus taeda
ATCGGTCGAGTGGGCTTTTGAGAATATTTTCCTGTTCCTGCCTCAGTCATTTGTTATCCGTCTTCAAGTTCATCATTTCTGCATGTAGTTGTTGCTCAGTTTCAAGTAAGGCAGTTTTGGATTACCAGGATTCTTCTCCCAGTTGTATCCATATACCCAGATTAGCCTCTACATAAGGCACTTTTGGATGGTTTAATTATCTGGGGCTCCTCTACATTTCTATTCTTTGTTGCTGACCTCTAACTCTGTGTTCACATTCACCATACACAACTTTTTATTGCATAGACATAAGTATATTGTACTTAATTAAATGTGCATTTATCTATCCTAGAAGTCTCAGTGTGCGAACCTGGGATCTGATACCATTTGTAACATTCAACGCTATCAAAAAAATAAAAATCTATTGAACTATTACATTGATATATTTCAATGTATATTTATATATTCTATGTGAACTCAATAATCCGTTAATGTAATACACATACACTCAAAGGTTATACACTGAAATTGGAGAAGTTATTTAAGTTATGAGCTACCATTGTCTAGCGAATCTTTATGAGCCATTATACGGATCTGCTCCACATGGCACTAGTGCAATTACCATGGCATTTACACTACCGAAAAGGTAGGCTGTGTGAGGTGCTTCCACCAGTGGCTCTACTTAAATGCTAACACTCTGTCTTGCTGCCAGAAGAGCAGGGTATTAAATGTTGATTGTTCTCCACCATGGGATTTGGGGTGGATGGATCCAATGATTCCAGTGCTTCCCGCTAAACCTATGCACTACCTCCGTCTACCTCACCAGTTCCTTTCACATTTAGGCGTAATGTTTACCATGTAATGCGGCTCTACAACTCTTTTCAAGGTGGATGGAGAATACCATGGTGGCTCTCCAATTATTTTCAAGATTGATAGAGAATACCATGGCGGCACCAGCCCTCCACGTTTCGTTGTTTTCTAGCGAATACTCTAGTAAGGTTTATATGCATTTTCCGTCCACATTCCACATTCAAGTTTGATTCATCACCTGAACGAATACTTCTGATTTGTTACCTTTGATGCAGTCATGTTCTCCAACTGCCACTTCGTTTCCTCCTACAATATCACAAGGCAAGAGGATGGTCCTCCTGTAGAGGTAAGGGTTTTATAGTTTCGAATTAGGATTTCTTATGTTTCTCCCTACCTGTGTAGAGGCACAGTATTAACGTTTTCATGGTGCATCTCCTTCACAAGTAAGAAAAGAACTTGAATTATCCGATCTTGCATCTTGTTTAATAATGTTTACGCATTCCAAAAGGTTTAACCTTTGGCTTTCCTTTTGCAGGTAAAACCCTATGTCATGCATATTTCTCGAAGGGTAGATTCAGGTGGCTTCCTAATAGAGAAACTCATATTTTGTATTCAGGTTGGTTCTGCCATGAAACCCTCCAGTGAATTTCAAAATGGGGAATTTCCTTTGGTCTTGTTTAATGTTGGATGTAATTTATTGTTTTGCTAACTTAGCTATTTGGGTGGGTTTTCGGCTTTATGTCGAAGCTCGGCTAGTCCTTTAGTGTTTAAACTATAATACTACCACATAAATAGCTTCAGTTTCCAAGAGGGTTGTGTTGACACTCTGCTTGGTTATTTTCTTTTCTAGTTATTTAAGGGTTTTTAACCTGGCTGCACGATATCCACATTTTGTTATTGTATTTATAATTCGAATAGTTTGTAAATCTTAATATTTTTCTTGGTATTACTCTTCTTCGAAGTTTAATTTATTTTAATGATGTTCAATTTTTAGCAATATGGGTATATGCTCTGTAGGCTCCATGCATTAGTTTAATATGATTTATGGTTCCATTATCAGATAGCTTTTGTCTCTTATAATTCTTAAACTATTTTTGTGGTTGTATTTATTCTCAGAATTGCTAGTAAAAGAACTATCTTACAGGAGTTTCTAAAATCATTCTTCCCGTCAACGCTTCGACCTATTTCGTGCTATTTATCTTATTGAACTTACGAGTAAATGGATCAAAGCTAGTAATAAAATTAACAATATATATTTCTGGTCATTTGTTTAATAATATTGTATCATTACTTCACCTTAATCATGAAAACTTAATCATAATAAATGATGGAATCTAGTTACTACAAAAAAAATCTTCAAATAATAGAATATACTTAGTGATTTATTCATAATAATAATCTTTCGTTCCTGTTTAAAAGTAATGCTTTTCTAGGAATGAATAATAAGCACAGAGCTTGTATCTGCTTTTTCCTGTTTAGAACTCTGTAGATACTTTATGATTCTGGAAGGTCTCACCACCTAGCCACGGACCTGGAAATTACGTCCAGAGTCCCCCTCTGAGCAATTCCTGCTCCTAACAGTTACTAGGCGAGTACAGTCTGGTATCTTGGGCTTCAGGACTATAGTCCAACCTCAAGTGACATACAAGTTCAACTATTAGCCATAGTTTTATTTCCCACCGGTTACTTGTGCCCAGCTCAAGGAAAGATATGAACAAGCTCTCCTACCTTCTCTGTACCCCTCTTTCCTCTTCTTTTCCCTTTTTGAGGAGGAAAGATGGGCAACTCTCTCTAACTGTCCAAGGAGTTATGTAACTGTTTCATTTAGTTCTTTTAACAAACTATTTAAATTCCTTAATAAAAAAATAACAAAATGTTTTGGCTTTCTAGCCTTAATCCTTTAACAAAGTGTGTTAAGAAAAGTAAAAGTTTTTGAAGTAATACTTAAAACTTGGTAGGAAAAATAAATGTTTCTCTAGCATAAGGTGTTACAAACATATAGTAATTGAATGCAAAGTGGTAAATTAGCTTTTCTAGGTTTTAAATTTTTTATTAAGTATATTCTTTAATTAATTTTAGTTGTTAAAATTGTAACCATCCATTGAGATCATCACAATTAAATTAATGTCTAAACACAAAAAAAAAATAAGCCTTTTCTTAGTAATGACTTCTCCTTGAAACATAATTTAATTAAAAAAAGACAACAAATTATCCACTATCGAAGGGCATCGCTGATATAAATACCATTCTCAGATATTATTTGAAACTGAATTAGGGTTTAGCATAAAGAATGCTTACTTGGAGAAACTCTTCAAGTCTGAAGGCAAATACCATTCACAATGGAAAACACTGCTGGGAAGAATTTGTTCTAGGTAGATGAGATGTTTATTCTGGGAAGAGTTTGTTCTAGGTAGATGAGATGTTCATTCCCATATAATTGTGTGATGATGAAGGTGGTAAATTATGATACATAATTTTTTGAGCATAATGATAGTAAATTAAAACCAACCTACCAAGTGCTCAGAGGGATAAAAAATCTTGAGATGCAAAGACTGAAAAACCATTTGATCCTTCTCAGAGCTTAAGATGGATCTAAGTTGGTTTAATTTCCTCCTTTATATAGGTTATATTACACATGGATATCATAGGTCAATACCATGGGTTCTCATAAACTTGAGCCCAAAAGCAACTAGTAACTTGAACTATTCAAATTTACCTTATTATAATTAAAATTTCTTTATTTTAACATAAAATTTTTTAATTTAAAAATCCCTACCAATGCCATATTAAACCAAAACATTCAATTATAACCATAAAACTTACCTATAAATTCCAAAGAGTAAATAAAATGGTAAATTTTTACTAAAAACTTTTTTATTTACATATTTAATATTTTTACAAATTTATAAAGTAAACTCCTCATAAAATTAAAAATTAAAATTACCAGCCATAGATTCCATCTTAATTCCAAATCCCACGAATCTAAAAGGAAATCAAATCCTATTGACATATAAACCCCTTTTAAATAAAAATAGATTAAATTATTTTGTCTTAGTAGATTCCAAAATTAAAAATAGAGTCTAAATTAATTTTAAGAAAAGAATTTAACATATAGTTAATATATATATAATAATATAAATAATTCACAATATCCTATAAATTTTGAAGAAAATTGAAAACAGTTAAATGAAATATATTCCATAATTAAGAAATAAATGTAATAATTATTTATTATATTTATGACCAGTATTATGAAATATTAATCTAATGAAATAGACAAATTTAAAATATGGCATGTATCTTCATCTTATTTTTAATTATCAATTACAGTAAAATAGACTCATCTGGTGAACTTTACAATGCAATCCATGTTCTTAAAGAACACAAATCTATAAGAACGTTGGTCACCCAAATATACCCAAATATATAAAAGAAGAAGATAGTCTTTTTATATAGACCATCGTTCTTATGTAATTCTTGTTTCTATATATTTGGGTGACCAACGTTCTCATATATTTGTGTTCTTTAAGAATATGTATTTCATATTAAAGCTCTTGTGATGAGCTTGTTAATCGATAATTAAGAATAAGAGGAAGGCCAGCTTCTAAATTTGTGGAGTATATTAATATTTTATAGTCCTGTTAATAAATATAATAAATAATTATTTCATTGTTATTGAGGTATGATCATTTGTTTTTAATTATTTATTAAGGAATTATAATGTTTTTAAATTAATAATAAATTTTATATTTGTTTTTTTAAGTTAGTGAGATTATATGTTTTATCATTCAATTTTTTACTTTAAGGAATAGTATAAATTGAACATAAAATAGCACAGAATTTGAACTCATGATCAATATCGAGGATAACCGATGATTTATAAATTTTATATTTATAAATATTAGTGAATTTACATAATAGTTTTTCAGTTTTCTCTTTAACATATTTATAAATTTTTCTACATAAAACCATTTTGAATTGTTTTGACCACATTAGATCTATCTTAAATCTAAATCTAAATATACAAAGTAAGAATAGAGATCAAATATCTTGATGTGAAAACCTCTTTTAGAGTGGAAAGAGATTTAAACTCTCTATATATACAAAGAAGACGTATCTAAGTTGGTTTAGTTATCAGTTTTTGTTAAAATTATGCTATGTGACATAAACTGCTTTCAATTTTATATTTAAAAGAAGTTTATAAAATATATATATATATTATATAATAAAATTTTATAATTGAAAAATAATCGAAAGGGAAAACATATAGTAATTGAATTTAAAGTCACAAATTAATTTTTCTACTTTTTAATATTTTTTTGAGTATATTCTTTAACTAATTTTACTTATAGTTAAAATTGTAGGAATAAATTGAAAACATCACAATAAAATTAATGTCTAAACACATGAAAAAAAAAAAAAAAAAAAACAACTTTTTTTAGTAATGACTTCTCCTTCAATTATTATATCTTAAACAATATTCTAGGAGAACAACTCGTAATTTAATTAACTAGCAAATTAACCACTACCCAACATCATCACTAATATTAGTATCATTCTCTATATTATTTTCCCAACTCTTTCAATTAGGATTTTATGAAGAATGCTTACTTGGAGAAGCTCCTCCACATTTGAAGGTAGAAACAATGGTGGGAAGAGTTTTTGGGTCGATGAGATGTTCATTACTGAGAGCTTCTAGAAAATAATCTTATGATGATGAAAGTAGTAATTTTATGAGCATAATGGTGGTAAATTAGATCCAACTTATATCAATCTTAACTCCATGTTAAGATATTTTCATTTAAGAGAATCGATCCCTCTGCAAGCTTCCTAGATCTGGAGTTAAGATGGATCTAGGCAACTTTAATTTCCCCTTTTATATAGACAATATTTGACATCAATACCATGGGTCAACACCATAGGTTTTCATAAACTTGGAACTCAAAAACCACTCTCACCAGGTCAATTTCACTTTTTTCTAGTTTAAAGTTATTTTCACCCTTTATATAGACAAAATTCCACATCAATACCATGGGGCAACACCATAGGTTTTCATAAACTTGGAACTCAAAAACCACTAGTAACTTGACCAAGTCAAATTCACATTATTATTTTAGTTCAAAGTTATTTTGATTTTAATGTAGAGTTATTTTAATTTTACTTTGGAGTAAAAATGTTTACAAAACATCGATACCATGGGTCAACACCATAGGTTTTCATAAACTTGGAATTCAAAAACCACTAGTAACTTGACCAAGTCAATTTCACTTTATTATTTTAGTTTAAAGTTATTTTTTTTAACGTAGAGTTATTTTAATTTTATATTGATGGAGTAAAAATGTTTACAGGACATAGATACCCTCAGTGAACACCATAGGTTTTCATAAACTTAAAACTCAAAAACCTTTCACTTTATTATTTTAGTTTAAACTTATTTTCCCTCTTTATATAGACAAAATTCCACATCAATACCATGGGTCAACACCATAGGATTTCATAAACTTGGAACTCACTAACCATTGGTAACTTGACTAAGTCAATTTGGCTTTATTATTTTAGTTTAAAGTTATTTTACCAGGTTATTTAGACAAAATTCCACATCAATACCATAGGTTTTCATAAACTTGGAACTCAAAAACCATTGGTAACTTGACCAAGTTAATTTCACTTTATTATTTAGAATTATTTTTATTTTATTTTGATGGAGTAAAGATGTTTAAAGGATATCACATTACATTAAGTTACAAAATGTCTACCATATTGAGCTATCCAACTTGGTATGGGGGTATACAACCTATCCTCCTCTCCATTAACGAGATCACAAGCTAAGGCATTTGAACTTTTCACTTTATTATTTAGAGTTATTTTTATTTTATTTTGATAGAGTAAAGATGTAATGGGGTCACAAGTTGAGGGATTTGAACTTTGGATCTCTGGCATTACTTTAATCACGCATTGAGTTACTTCCCTAGGACTATAATAAATTGAGTTTAAATAAAATTAATAAATCACAGAAAAATAACCAAAATAAATAAATTTAATATTAGAAACAATAAATATAAAAAATAAATAATGTAGAAATGCAAAAAATGAAATTTAATTTAACCTAATAGAAATCAAATATAACATTTAATAATAATTTTTTTAATTTAAAAATATTATTAATCAAATTAAATATTTTTACTAAATAATATAATAGAATTAAAACTTAAATAAAAAATATAATTAAAATGATCAATGAATTGAATAAAAATTAATAAATAATAAGAAAAAATCAGAGTAATTAAATTTAAATATTAGAAAGAATAAAATAATGAATCTAAGAAATAAAACAAGATGAATAAAATCCACCATTTAGGGAAATGAGTGTAAAATAATATCTATTTTAATAATAAGAATCAAAGAGAATGAGAAATTATGTATAGTGTGTCTTTATATATATATATATGAAAGAATAAAATAAATATATATGCAAATATATGATAGTGATGATGATGATTAACTTCCATTAAGACCAACATGGTTTATCAAACCTTAATAAAGAGGGTGATTAATTGAGACTCTTTAATAATTTATTTCTATGATAAAAAAGAACAGAGAGAAGTGTTCTGAGATCAATGTAGTTTGCAGACTCAACAAGTCAAGAAGGTTGGTAGTGTGGTAAATGATTTTAAGAGGAGAACAAATGTGAGTAAGGGTTTGTCAATTCAAGAGAAAGTGTTTTTCATCTTCAACTCTATTAGTATTGCAAAAGGGGGAAATTATTTTTTCACAAGGTGTTTTGAGAATAGACCAATGGTTGCTTTCACTCTGAATCAGACAAGAATTAGTTCTTATCTTTGCAATTCTCAATTTCTTCTTAGCTCTAGTCAAGACAAAGAGATAATCATAGTTAGCAAGAGTGGGATTGATCACCTCCTTATAATACCTTAGCTTCCTTTTCCCCTCTAACTCCTTATCATCCCACAACTTATCCTTAAATTTGGAATTAATAGTGTTTTTATTATTATCCTTACTCTGTAAGATGATTTCCTCCTTTATCCCCCAATGGTGGAGCCAGGACTGAGCATCCTTATGCCAACATCACTTGAGCCATAAGCAAGGCTTTTGAATAGAGTTAGAAGCAATTTTGGGGAGCTATTTCTACCAAAAGGTATTTAAGGCTATCATGATCTGTTTTTACCTTGAAGTGTCTTCTGATTAGTTAAGGGTGTCATTGCTTCAAGGAATGTAGTGTTGCCAACTTTTCCTTCTCATAAATAGGTTGTTGTTAATACTTTCCCTTGATTGGACAAATTTCAAAAGAAATGGATCTGCCTTCTTGCATTAAAACAACATGAATTCCATTTCTTGAGGCCTCACATTCCACCATAAAGGTTTTTGTGAAGTCTAGTGTAGCTAAAACTAGAGCTTGGCACATTTCCTCTTTAAGATGTTCAAAGGACTTAGTTTCTTTTGGAGTCCAAACAAATGCATCTTTCTTCAGTTATGTTATTAGAGGTGCTTCTATTTTCCCGTAATTCTTAACAGACTTGTGATAATACCCTGTCAACCTGAGAAATCATCAAAGATGCTTTAGGGTTGTGGGGATTTTCTAGTACTTGATGGATTTAATTTTGTTAGTAACTAGCTTAATACCCTCATGAGATACAATATGACCCAAATATTCCACCTCGTATACACCAAAGAAACATTTGGAGTTTTTTGCATACAATTCTTTCTCTACCAATAGTTTGAGCACCCTTTTAACAGAGCCCTGCCGGACCTTATGGTTGAGAAAGAAATCGATGGCGGCCTTAGATTGAGAGCCCCTACCATTCCTTACTTCCCTAACGTCAAGCAAGCAATAAATTCCTCTCCTTATCAGTCGAGCCCTGCCCGAGCATCCTCTCCCGCTGGTCCAGCGATGGCGGCCTTATAGTCGAGCATTCGTACTCACCTGCCGCCCTTGAGCTTATGGGTGGGGGGCTGGTCAAGCGTGGTTCGCATCCTCTCCTTATCACGAGCCCCTGTAGGCCTTGCACTAGGAAGCGCAAAGCCCCTCCGGGTCCTTGTTTTCCCAACGTCAAGCAACCCCTACCGGTCCTTGCTCGGTGCGGGACAAGTAAAAATTCCTCTCCTTATCAGTTGAGCCCTGCCGACCTTGAGCTTAGTGGTGGGGGATGGTCCGAGCGTGCTCTGCATCCTCTCCCTTATCAGTCTAGCCCCCTGTCGGGTCCTTGCACTAGGAAGCGCAAACCCTTCTAGGTCCTTTCTTTCCTAACATCAAGCAAGCTTCCATTTTCAATTTACTTATTATATCATCCAAAAATACTAACACAAATTTTCTAAGGAGGAGTTTGAAAATGGAATTCATAAAACCTTGAAATGTGGAAGGTGCATTAGTAAGACCAAAAGACATGACCAAAAATTCATAATGGCCTTCATGAGTTCTTAATGTTGTTTAAGGAATGTCTTCATTCTTCATTCTATTTTGATTATATCTTTAACAAATATCCAACTTGGTGAAGTAAATTGCTTCATGTAATTCATCCAACAATTCATCAATGGTAGGAATGAGAAATTTATCTTTAATAGTGAGATTGTTGAACTCCCTATAATCCATACACATATGTCATGATCCATCCTTCTTGTGTACCAATACTACTTGAGAAAAGAAAGAAATTTGGCTAGGTTGAATTATACATGCCTCTAGCATTTCTACAACCATAGGTTCAATTTCACTCTTTTTGGCATAGGGATACTTGTAAGGTCTAATTTTTGGAGGAACACTTCCTGGAATCAATCGAATATCATGATCATGATAACAAATAGGTGGGAGACCTTTGGGAAACTCAAATACCTTGGAATGATTGTCCAATATTTTTTGGAGATATGGAGAAACAAATTATTTCAATGATTTAAGATGTAGTGAGAATAATTGTATAATTATGCATCATTGTTCTTTCTTCAAAATATTTTTCATTCCATTAGAGTTTATTATCTTCCCCAGTTTCACTATGATGCTCCTTAATACAATTTCCTTTCCTTCCCAGGAAAATTTCAAGAATTGTTTTTGAAAATTAAAAGCTATTGTCCCCAAAGACTATAAGCATTGGACTCCTAATACAACATCAACACCATCCATTGGAATGTAAAGAATTATATTATTCAATACATATTCCCCATGGTTAGATTGATATTATGTCACCTCCCTAAGCAATTTATAGTTCCTCCATTTGCAACCATCAATTGACACTCCGGTGATGGATATATAAAGCAATTCAATTTCTTGGCTATCTTACAATGAATAAAATTATGGGCACTACCAGAATCGATCATAACTATTACCTCTTTTATTTCTTGATATATCATTTTATCATGAGAGTTTGAGGAGTGGTAGTTCCTGCCAATGCATTACAAGATATGGCCAAATTCATTTCTTCTTTCTCTGGGGGTGGTTCCTAGTGTATATCCTCTTCTTTTGATGTTTTTTGTTCATTTTCTTCCTCCTCTTCACAATCTATGTAAAATATTTTTTTCTCGACACCCTCATGACCTTTTGTATATTTTCTATCACAACTGTAACAAAGATCTTTTGCTCTTTTTCTTATCACTCAAAAAATGATCACCTAGCCATTTCTTACTAGGTGGATTGAAAGACACCATATAGGATTAATTTTATAATGAAATAATTTAGTAAACCTTTTTTCCTAAATTATTTCTCATTAAAATTAAAAAATCCCATGAGAATAATTGAATAAATCATTATTTAGAAATAATTAATAATCATTATTTTTTAATTAATTTTGACTTAATCACCTTGGAATAATTAAATAAATCACTATTTATTTATTATTCCCTATTTATTCCCTATTTTCCTTATGAGATAATTAATAAACCACTATTAATAATTATTTATTTCTTACTTCTCACAACATGATTAATAAATCATTTTTATATGTTAATTACTTCAACCACTTTCTTTATAAATATATTTGACCATTTTGAATATCTTTTCCCTCTCAAAAAATATAATAAAGTATTCACAACGACTAGATTTTGATTTATTCAATAATATTTTATTATTTTCTAATTCCTAATTAAGTTTAATAATTTGTTATAAATAGATGATTTTATATCCATTCTTTACCATGACCATTTTCATTGTCACCACTATCGTCTTATTTCATTTGAGCTCTCATTTGAGTTCAAGCGATGTTTTGTTTATGTCAATTGCAATTTGAGAGAGAAGCACACAGATCTAAAGCATATACAACCATCTACTGTTGTTAGGGTTGCATGTCACCAACAATTTAAGTGAAGCATTTTTGGTACACATACTAAGAAATTTCATACTAACACTTTTGTATTCCAATTGTTGTGGTTTCAACCTTGTAGGTTGTTGGAAGCTAAAAGTAACAACACTTCCATCTTTATAGTTATGAGTGGTAGACTTATTTGTTGCCATAATTTTGCTTTCAACTTTTCTTGCCACCTTTAATGCCTTCTCCAATGAATTAGGTTCCCAACTGAAAACCTCGCGTTAGATGTTATCCTTTAAAGTCCCTATGAAGGCTTCAATCCTATAATCCTCCGAAATATCATTTACCTTGATATTCAATATTTGGAAGTCGTAAATGTGCTCCACCATTGAACCCTTTTGTTTGAGATTTATCAATTAGATTTAGAAGTTATTACTCTTTGTATCCTCATAATGTGCTACCAATTCTTCCATAAAAATTGTCCAAGTGACAATTTATTTACGAGAACAAAGTCATCAATACCACACAAACTGATTTTGTTCTAAATATAAATATGTGATTCATACCTTTTGTGTGTGCGAAACATCATGTAGATTAAGTAATTGCTCCATCTGTAGTGTCCATGTTACTAGATCCTTGCCATCAAAATTCCTCATATCGATATTTGGAATGTCGTTAGTTTTTAACCCATAATTGAAGTCTCTAAAATCATAATTTGTATTCCTTTTCTCCTCATAATGATTTTAATGGAGTACCTTGTCACCACTAGTAAACATTTCTTATAATAACTTTGTCAAACCTTCCAAGTCCCTTTTTATTTTTGTTTTTAAACCATCCTTCAAACCTTCCATCTTGACATTCAAAATTACTTCTGTGTCATAATTTAAACCATTCTTCAAACAATCCATCTTAGCTTCCAGTTCATTTTTGGTTACTCTTTGTGAGATTGAAATTTGTTGCACTTGGTCTCATAATTTTGATATATCATGTTGCATTTCATCATCTTCTTCTTGTATCATACTATATCTTTCTTTTTCCTTAGTGGGTGTATCTATTTTCTTGTTATGAGGTATATTGGGATGAAATAATGATTTATATGCTTCATTATGCTCTTTGAATCAGTTCAAATTAATTGTTCAAACAAAAGTTATACAACTTTATTTTTTTTTAAATTCACATTTTTTTTCTTTCTTTTAGGAGCTGAATATTTAAACTATTGTATCTTTGTAATTTTTTCTCTCCAAGGTTTAAAAATTTATCTAGTGGTCCAAGTATTATTTCCAACATCACAAGTCAGACTAAGATTGGATTCTTCAAAATAAAGTTATGCCCAATCTCCCATGATGACCTAATTATGGACTAGTTTAGTAGAGCGAACTTGTACGAAATACGACATGTCATTGTTTCAACCTACATACCTTAAAATGATACAAGAAAAACAAAATTATTTGCACTTTTAGTAACTCTTTATGAAATTCAAATCTGATGCTCATCAAGAAACTTATGACGATTTTACCTAGGTCACTTGTTTGATATTGAATTCTAGAGCATGCAAAAACCCTAACTTCTTTGGACCATATCTTTGAAAATATAGTTAACCAAGTTATGTAATTTTTACAAGAAGTTCATCAATACTTATTCTCCATGTGGTAATAATTTCAGCTTTTGAATCAATAACAAAATTTCCAAGATGACCTATTTGAAGTGGAAAAACCCCATAATCCAAAGCTTTGATACCAAATGATGCAACCATACCAAAAATATAAGAAAATATAAATCAATGAATTGAAAATTAACCTCTTTGAGGGTGAAACATCATTTACATCACATAAATGTGTTATAAAACCAGCTCAAGAAAAGATAGAAAAGATAGATAAACGCCTTAGAATTCAGCCTCTTCGAGGGGGCAACCTCCTTTACATTACATAAATGAACAATTCTTGGATGATACAAATGAAAAGACCTCCTTTCTATATATAGGAGTCTATGGGGTCATAACATAATCAGAGCCTACATAACAATAATAATGTAAGGGCACAATAATAACAATAGTGGGCTTCTATGGGGCACAATAGTAACAATATGGGCACAATAGGGCACAACAATATTAATAAG
>APFE030845028.1:0-14111 GCA_000404065.3 Pinus taeda
TTAGTTTCCTTGTCATTCATCTTAGCTTCTACGCCTTTCTCTAAACCGCCCATCTTACCTTCTGTTACTTTTTGTGCACGTGACACTTGTTTCACTTGGTCTCGCAATTTTGATATATCATGTTGCATTTATTCCTCTTCTTCATGAGTCATGCTAGAGCTTTCAGGTTGCTTACTAGGTGTTTAAATTTTCTTTCCTCGGGGCATCAATTATCGATAATGATGCTTTAATATGCCCTTTGAATTCCTTCAAACTAATTTTTCAAATAAAGCTTATGCAAAAATTTAAAAAAACGACACACATTTTTTCACTTTCTAGGAGCTTGATATTAAATCTAATGTATCACTGTAATTTCAAATCATCTAGTTCTAAAATTTCGACCTGTAGTAGCCCTCTGTGTCCTCTTTTCAATGCCACTAGTCTGATCCAAATTGGATTCTCCAGGGAAGAGTTATGCCAAATCTCCCACAGTGACCTGATTATAGACTAGTTTCGTAGAGCAAATTTGTACGACATGCCATGAGTCACTATTTCGACCTTTGGCTTTGAAAAATATATACAAGAAGCTATAGTCTGTCCTATTTCTATAACTTCTGATGAAATTTCAATCTGATGCCTAGAGAGAAAGTTATGACAATTTTCCCCAGGTCACTTGTTTGGAATGTAATTCAGGAGTCTTCAAAAATACCAACTTCCTCAAATCATATCTCCAAACATATAGTGCGAAAATCTCTGAAATTCAGACTCAAGGTTTAGTGTGGTTTCGTCTCAAATGGTTTTTTTTTTTTAGCTTCTGAAACATCGTAGAAAAAAAGTTATAGAGAAAATGCCATGATGACCTATTTGGAGCAGCAAAACCCTAGAATCCAAAGCTCTGATACCAAATGTTATGAAACAAGCTCACAAAAAGATAGAAAATATAGTTCAATGCCTTAGAATTCAACCTCTTTAAGGGGAAAACCTCCTTTACATTACATAAATTAACAATTCTTGGATGATTCAAATGACAAAATGTCATTTCTATATATAGGAGTCTAAGGAGCCATAATATAACTCACCCGACCTAACAATAATAATATAAAGCCACAAAAATAACAATAGAGGGATTCTATGGGGCGTAGTAATAACAATATGGGGACAATAGGGGCACAAAAATATTAATAAGGGATACAACTACAATAGTAATGGGGTAATCACTAGTATTATAGGGACCTAACATTATAACATAACATGGTTCTATAACTATTAGTTCATTACATAAAGTTTTTTTAACATAACACAGACATCTATAACATAGCATGTAACATAACTATAAGTATTTCATAACTATGTAACTATATAATTATTTAAATATAACTATATTGTATATGTTATTAAGCTTCTAGTTTGTAAATTATATATGTTTAATTATGTTTATGCTTTGCAAGCACTTGACAGGCCGAAGCTGAGGATTAGAGTGCAACATTTATCCCTTTGTGGGATGATGCTACAAGTCATATCACATCGGAGGATATTATGACCCATCATACATGGATCATAATATAGATACATAGCATCCCTACCAATTCATTGACTCATCATGCATTTTCTTTGACGTTGGATAACATCAATGGTTTGATCAATTCATACTGAAGGTTGGGACCACAAAGTCACCTCCTACAATCTGTATAGAGGATGAGGCATGAGGTTAGAGGCCCAAATACATAGGAGGTGGTGAAAGTGGCCATCAAGGACATTGATGTTTGCGGGGAGTTGTCTGACATCCCTTTGGATCACCCTGCTAGACATAGAGGTACGATTCCACTGAAATATTTTAGGAATGTTGATGCAACCCTTGTTGCGTATGATAGATTCCTTGGAGCTTGGAGAAATTTCACCCACCATGACCAGGTCTCCATTTATTTTTCCAAGCATTTATATGCAGAGTTTGTGTTACATATGAGGCCAGATTACACTGATATCAGATCTATTATTATGGTCTCGAATTGGGATGTACAAGCATGACGAGGCTCTTAGGGACCTTAGGCATGTACCACCACCTCCTAGATTCTTTCCACTACCTTCTCAAAGCTTGATATTACCTACATAGCTAGAGGAGTTGTTGCAGCTCAGTGGTGAGACTAGGGAGACTATTGAAGACATGATCCACATGTCATTGGCCAATGTGCGTGTTGCATTAGATGGAGTGATTAGGAGACCACCACCATTTCTTCATGACCTGCTAGTTCCCTTATATGATGATGCATTTATCATGAGTTTACCATTTGACCAACTTTTGATATAATACATGTACGTATCATGGTGCCATTCATTCGACTTGCAGGGTACACGGATTGCATGACACAAACTAGGTACATATATATAAGAAACTTTTGAATCCTATTGTCAAATTATGCTTAATTATTTATATTAATTTCTAGTCCATACACTAGTACACAATGACTATTAATTACTAAAACGATGACTAAAATTTTCATATAAACGACCATTTTTCAGTCAGTGACCAATAGTGGCTACTTTACAGTATCTTATAACGTGACTAACTTTTAGTCATTTTTAGCTTAGTCATTAATTGGTTGTCTCAATTCTATCATCTAGTAGTATATTTAGTCATAAATATGGTCACTAATTTAGTCATTGATTTAGTCATTAATTGACACAATTAACGACCAAATACACAACAAAATATACTACTATATGATCATCCTAGAAAACCAATTAATGACCAATTAAATATGACTCAAAATTTTAGTCACGTTGTAAGATACTGTAAATTAGCTACTAATAGTCATATATATGCAAATTTTAGTCATCATTTGAAACTAAGTAATGAGCACAAAAATATGACTAAATTTTAGTCATGTTATAAGATACTGTAAATTATCTACTAATAGTCATAGATATGAAAATTTTAGTCATGATTTGAAACTAATTAATGACCAAATAAATATGATTGAATTTTGGTTGTGTTATAAGATATTGTAAATTAGCTACTCATAGCTGTATATATGCAAAATTTGATTGTTATTTGTAATCACAAATTTATCATTTATAGTATTCATATATCTTTTTTTGGTAGTTTCATATTCATTATATAAATGACTAATCTAGTAGTTTATATTCATGTCATTTACTCTCATTAATAATCATTATAAACAACTAATTTAGTTGTATATTCATTTTATTTGTGTTCATCGATAATCCATACAAACTGGTAATTTAGTAGATTTAGATCGATTTCATGTGTTCATTATTAATCATCATAGATTAATTAGTATGATTTTGAGACTAAATTAAAAAAAAATTCATACAATGTTCACCTAATATGAAAATGCAAAGTTGCATATGTTAATTACAATATTAAATAATATTAAATACAACTATAAATAGTTTCAACCACATAAATTATATTATATGAAATGTCAAGTGTTACAATATGAGTTTCCAACTTAATATTGGTTGGACTACAATTTACACATGAAATATTGTTTCATCGCTTTAAAAAATTATAATTGTGTCGTCAAAGCATTACAAATGAATTCACCAACTTTGAAGACTTGACCATCAATCTCTATGTGTGTGTCTCATGGGGGATATTGGCTTTAAAGGATCACTAGATTGGTTCTCTTCTCCCTTATTCTGCATTTGTCTCTCTAGTGTTATTGTTATCCTCTTTATTCCATTTTTTTTTTACCATCAATATTGAGTTCCTCTTTTGAAAACAAAATAAGTAACAATGTATAGTATAAGACATAAAAAACGATGAACAATGGAATATAAACTAAATTAAATTATAAAGGATTTATATGACATATACCTAACATCAACAATGTCAATGACATATTTCCCGAGAAAAGCAAGAAAGTCGAACAAGTTTTCCTTAGTTGGGTGATAGTGGGCACTATGTGGCCAAATGACCTTTATAAACAAAGAAAGTAAAATGTTACCATATAAAATAACACCTTAGTAACTTAGTATTCAACCTTTAGGATAATTTTAGGCACAATTGTGCCAACTAAGTTACATACTAAAAATCTTAGGTTGTAGATAACCCGTGAAAACAAATAATATGAAGTGTGATGCTTAATCCTTGTCATTTTATTCTCAATAACATTTCATTCTCTAATGCATCATGTGCTCAAATAACAACATGAAATTAAATGTTTCTAATAGTCATGGAAATATTTTAACACAAAACAACTAAAAAGATTTCAATCAATATCGTGTAATATTAATTTCATCTTCAAGATTTGGATGTTGTTTAAATGAACATGATACCAAATATTTTCAATTCCATAGTTTAAAAAAAAATAAAAATTCAACGAAATGTTCAAAATACAATCAAAAATAAAGAGAGGATATCATGGAATGGACATTGCAATTAGAAAAAAAAAAAAAATTACCTTTCCATTGGTGTCTGGAATTCATATAACATTTGTTTTCCCAAAATAACCATGAGTTGAAAGAATCACAACATTAAAAAAAATAGGAATCCCTACTAGAAACATTTCCAAAGTTGATGGATCATATGCGTGAAGGATCTCCAACAACAAATGAATCATATCCAAGACATGTTATACATGGTCTCCCCAACCTTTTTCCAATCCCATTTCCTATAACCTACCCACACCAGAGTAAAGTAACAATCAAACATAGGCATTGACATTTGTTTTTACCTTTTATATCTATAAACTTTCAATCTAATTTATTCCAAGGACATATTAATTCATATTTAAAGTCGTCTAGTCATAATAAGGTATCAATTAAGTGGGACATTAGAAAAATCGACCTCAATGAGGTCCTCAAACAATTCCTACAATATCAAATACTTTTCTTGCTATGGTATCTTGGGTAGAGAAAATAACATATCTGCAAAAGAAAAAGCCATATATTACTTGTGTTCAAACTCATATATGATGTACTCTTAGGCAACTTTTTAATATGTTTCTCTTCCTTTACCAAAGGAGACTGTAGCTTGGTTGAACTCTATATACTTTCGTTCAACATCAATTCCTACAAGATAAATTTCACACATTATTCTTTCCCACTTCTCAACATGCTACAAATGATAAATTGAAAGTCACATAAAACCAAGCACAAACCATTTTCTAACCAAAACAAACAAACAAATACTGTCTCTAATAAAACTTCACACCTCAGAAATTACTCTGCCACATGATTAGGCTAAAGATGAGATTATTTGAATCATCTTTAGCTCATACTTAATGGGATATTTGTATTCTTACCTTGATGTCAATTTTGTGCTGAAATAAATATATAAGTCCATGTCATTATTAGTGAAATTCATGTATAATTCAGAAAAATAACACTACAAGGTATTGGTAAATCTAGAGATGCAGGCATCTATTGATAATAATAAATGAGGGTGCACACTCTCAAACTTATGTGATTGAGTGGCATTATCCATAAATAAATTATTGGTTGTATTAAACATTTCCATTTAACCCATTTATTCTAAAGATTCAATCAAAGAAGACAAATGGAGGGTCCTAGAATGTCCCTAGGCTTGACAAGAAACAAAGAGACATTCACTCTATGAAGATTTCATTATAGAGACAAAAAATATACTAGGGATAACCCAACAACAAGAAAACATAAAACATATATGGAAAAATACACATACAGGTTGTGTTCCAAGTATAAGATAAGATCAGTTTATTTGTGTCCACCAAATGACCACAAAAGTATGTCAAAGGAACAAAGATAGTACAACTATTCTTAGTACAAAATGTGAGTGCCAAGGCATTTACGAATTGGACATTAACTATCTAGAAAACGAGAGTATAAGCTAAGATATCATTACAAATAAAGATGTTGTAAACTGAAAAGCTCTAAAAATATCAGTATTGAGCAAGAAAAGAAAGGACAACAAGCCCTCTTAGAGCTTACAACTGAGGATGAGTGAGGGGACCAAGAGTAAAAAAAAACAAGATATATTAAGAAATGCATCATAAAACTAATATGAATTTTACATTTTGAGAAACCTCTACACACATTATATTAAAGAAGAAAATCATTGTAGTTGACATTTTTCCAAACAAAAAGCTAGGAGACCAATTTGTCACAGAAACCAAACATGCTGGAGTATGTATTTCCTATTTTATTAAATGAAAAGTTAAATTTGTAACATAGGAAGATGCATTTAGATGGAGCAAACATGGAAAATGACACATTCAAACGACATATAATACCAAAATTTCATAATTAGGCATACACTAAGTTGACTTACCTCACATTGATGAGCTACTAATGAATACAATGGTTTATTAGTTGTAGATGTACAAAAGTCCCACATCAACAAATGGTGATCGTATCCAATAGATCAAATAGTACTCGTGCCTTAAATTCCATGCAACATCTTCTGTGACACCATCATGGACCTACATTAACATGAGGTCATCAAACATTTTCGACAAATATAACAAAATTGACATTGTAAAGTTAAAAATATACATAAATAGAAACTCACCAACAAATCCCGTCAAATTTCTACAAAAAAAAAATTCATAGTAAACAATAAGAATAATCTTGGCATCTTTTAAGGGTCACATTTGTGGGGTCGTGAGCTTAGTTCTAATAATGTATTTACCCTTTTTTTATTCCATGTTACCATAATGTAAAACCAATGAACTTTATGCTGAAAATGGCTTTCGACACAACTTGAATAGCATGAAACATTAACAAACCGAAAGAAAATAACTTTTGAAGCCTAAAAACCTGTGTGTGTCCAATTTCATATATAATCCTCCGTTAAGCTACCACTGACAGACAACAAAATATGAACCAATCCTATTATATGGAAAATTCATCCAACTCATGAACTATATTCATATTCCAACCTAATGATAATAAGAGGGCATTATGATGGGCCTATTTATTTGCAGTCAGACACAAAGTTAATTTGAATAACATCTGTCAAAATAACTCACTTTATATATTTTTTGGGCCTCTAACACTTTGTTTTTGGCAGGTGCATTAATGTCCCATGAATAGATTTGTGTCATCTGAACCACTTAGAATATGACCATGCTTAAAATGGCTCCATGATCTTAATTTTTGAGGTTGAGTATCAAGTATTGTAATAGTCCCCCTCCTTGAAATTCCTTGCTTCCAAATTAGTTGTAATGTTGGGTATTATAGAATATCTAGGCCTCACTATGTCGCCTCTTCTGTTGGTAGATATTTCCTCTACCTAATGGTAGTCAATGGCATAGGCCTTGGATGATACTTGCAAATTCATCAATCAACCATTGCTCGTTTAGTATTGCTATTTTCTAGGTCCTTACCCTACTATGCAAACCCTTCATGGAATTAAACAAGAAAGTGAAACTTAGCTCATTCTTAGCAAGATATTTGGACATTTTGTTTGGTGCAATAAAGTCATTTGCACTCAGTTATAGTCCTATAACACTAATCAGTTGTTTTCCTTATTCAAATTTTAGGTAAAGGTCCTCCATAATCATGCAGAATTCGCCCAAGGTCTTCAACCATTGAGCTCCAACAACAACATCAGCCCTCATAGTTGTCCAATTGTAATTTTGTCCCTTCAACCATCATTTTGCACTCCATCATACTAGCATTGGCCATTGATCCTTGGAAATTTGATAACTAGACTAATTTTAGGTGCAAGAAGTTACCATATTTGCATCAATCATGTTACAATCACCCTCATAATTGATGAGAGTCATCATAATTTACCCTTCTCTAAAGTTTCAAACATTTGCTTGCATAGCATCCCTTCTTATGACATTTGCAACCAATCACATTCCTCAGGTCCTCCCTCTAAAAATGAGACATTTATCATCTTTCTTATGATTCCTAGTCCCTTCTCATCTTTATTCTTCATGCCAATGACTACTAGGCCATTCACGTTCTCAACTCTAGCTGTTGACGTTTCTCAAATCATTTCTTCCTAGATATAAATGTCCCAAATCCTCTAAAATATGGGTGTGTTCATAGGTGCAAATACTTCATAAAAAGGTTCCAACATGATGTACTATAAACAAATACTTCATACAAAGGTTCATGATGTACTATATGCTCCAACAAGAGCACGATGTGAACAATTCCTTCTGAGTTTGGTCAAAGTTGTGAGAGATTCATAAGTGTAATGAAGCACTCAAAAAGGGCGAAGGGCAACGATGAAATATTTGCACTGGCAAAATATTAAAGCTTTTTATGTGTCCGCTAGGGAAAATCTTGTGGTTTTGCAAATCAAGAGTTATGGATGGGAATCAATACATGTTTTGGATGCTCCAGCTGTAACCAATGTCTTTTTTATTATTATTTTAATTATATAAAATTCATTGTTATTGAAATCCATTTAAAAGTATGCTCTTTATTTTCTCAAAGTTGTATCTTTCCACTGTTAGCGGGAATTATTTTGAAACTGAAAAGGGATTCCATTAATAGACGCTTATGAAATAATAGGATTATTAAATTGATCTGGGTTTTCATTAATAAAACATAGTCTTCATTACGGGTTGTATTACTCTTTTAATATTCATAATTTTTTTATTAAGATTTTATTACCGGCTGCATTATAATATTAATTTAATATTGGACAATTGTTTTATAACCAACATAGATCCATCTTAAATAGCGATTTGACATGAACTGAGAGGGATTCAATTTCTTCAAGGGTAATTTTTTTTATGAACCAACTTTATTTTAAGATTTTATATAGTTATCTTTTATTTATTTTTTGGGCTGACATGAGAAAAATTTCAACTTTGATGATGTATTGACAGAGTTACACATCATATTGGGTTGTAGAATCAACCTCTTGACTCAAATATTTTTATAAATATCAACATAGATCCATATTAAATACATATCTAACATGAGCGAGGGTTATGCATCATATTGGGTTGTAGAATCAATGTCTAGACTCAAAGATTTCTATAAATATCAGCATAGATCCATCTTAAATACAGATCTAATATGAGCCGAGGAATCCAATTTCTTCACATGTAAATTTTTTTATGAGCCGACATTATTTAAATGGTTTATATAGTTATTTAATTTTTAGTTTTTAGATTTTTCATAATTTTTATTTTCACTGACATGAGCAAAATTTCAATTCAATTTTGATGTACACATCATACTGGGTCATAGAATGAGCCTCTAGGCTCAATGATTTTGGTAAATATGATTTGAATGAATATATCTATCTATATATATATTATATATATATTATATATATATATATATATATATATATATATATATATTTATTAAAGGTTTGATTGAGGTTGTTATAAGATTTGTTTATATAATTTTTCAATATATAATTATAATAATTAGGGTTAGCATATTTTTTTTTATAATTTAGAAAAAAAAAAATAATAAAGATCAAAATTTCTTTTAGATTTGAGTTCGACTTAAAGTTCAATCTTTGACTTGAGGTATGGCGAATCTGATGGAACTTGAGAAATTCTTTTAGGTTTGTCAAAATTCAAAATTTAAAGTTGAAGTTTAACAAACTTTATGACATATGTTGCAACTAGAGTAAAAACACTTGCTACTTTCCAATAACCACTTGGTTTATTTATTACCCTAGTTTCTCTCCAATGGACGCCTCTATCTCCCTCATCATTGTCTCTTGATGACATTTTTCTCCTCCTTTGTTAATGTTCTTATTCTACCTTCAATTTTTTCTAAAATCATTATGACCCTAGAGGACAATGACATTGCCATTGCCCCTCCAAATATAGTATGAAAGTAATAAGAATCTCCTCCTCTCGAATTGTGACCACCATCTTCTTGGCCCCATGCAATGCAATGATTTGTTGACCAAGACTGAATCTAGTGATTGATAGGTTTAATTGGTCCAGATTTAAATAGGAACACAATAAAATATAGAGATAACCATAAAGATAGATATGCAATGGATAATAATACTTCATTTCATTAATGTAAAAATACTGAAATATGCTTATAAGCAGAAATGGAAATAAACCAGCTAGGGCGATGGTAGCCTATGTATGAGAAGAGATGTAGTGGCTACATGCCTCTGAACTATGTTACAATGAGGCTCGAAGGCCTATTATTGTTGAGAAACAATGGAAAACCCTTAACATCCAAAACCTAGCCCTAGAAGATGAAATGCCAAATTGTGGGCCCCATTTGGGTAAATTGGTACATCAATTCCCTGGGGTCGTAACTTTGGCACCCGATATCTTTTTGACGTGTACAATAGCTCATTAGGAAGATATATCCGAGAAATATCACTTTGGGAAGAGAAACATTAGTCCATGGACCCATGTTGCTCCTAAATTTCCCAAAAAACATCGTTTATAGCCTCATAATGACTTTGGAAGTTTAGGACCTGAAAAACTACTAAAAATAGTAAATTGTGCTACAATTAAGGAAATTGAAAAACTGAAAGAGACAGTTGTGGGGGTCCAAGTGGGATAGGTGGGCGGCCACCAACATTCACTTGGATCATTCCTCCCCCGTTAGGAAGCAATGGTCTCCATTACATTGAGTTCCTCCTTGAGATGAGGAAGCTTCTGCTGAGCTGGGATTTTGGTGAGCTGTTTTACAATCTTTGATGTGTCTAGTAATGGTGGGAAGCATGGTCGATGATGGTCTACGTTGAACACTTAGTGCAAGTGAAGGAATGGTGTTAGAAAATTATATATTATAGACCAATGGAACACATAAAATATTACAGAAATATAAACACAGAAAACACATAAAATAGGAGAGACACAGATATACATGGTTCACCTAGTTTGGGCTAGGTCCACCTCGAACAGTCAGTCCTTCCTTTCTATTATTCAGCAATATGAAGAGACACAACCTACAACAGAGCCACCGTAATATCCTCTATTTTCTCTCACAGTCTAAACTCTCTGTTTCTCGCTCAGAGAATACACATCTATTACACAGCCTCAAATACAATGCCCTCATACAAAGATAGGGGTTTCCTTCTAGGGAAAAAAACCCTAAACTAGTCCTAAGTTCTACCATCAGATCATTCACCTAATGAAAGGTCCAGATTGACTAGAAATTACTATACTTTTACAAGGAAATTTTACATCTTTTTTTAGCTTTGGGGGTGATTCCTCGAACCCCCACCAGGGGACCATTGGTCCCCGAACCCCCCAGCTGGGGGGGATCGCCCCCCCCGAACCCCTGTAGAGGGGACAAGTCCCCCCCCATATCCCCCCGCGTGGAGGGGTGTACAAACTTCTTGGGGTATACATTCGGCTGAAACAAAGACCTCTGAACAATCATGCTCCACACACAACAATCTCCCACTTGGAGAATGATTGTAGCAACTCCATTGCTGCTTCATTTGCTAGACAATGACTCCTCTCTCAACCTAGCTGTTTCTCATCTTCATCGTCATCTTTGAAGACCAGTTGAAACTGAGCATATTCTCAGTTTCTCCCTGGCTACAACTTTTGTTAGCATATCTGTAGGATTCTTGCTAGTGTGTATCTTTTCCAGCTTCAACTCTCCATCTTCCAACACTGATCGTATGAAATGGTACTTGAGCTGTATGTGTTTATTCCTGGAATGAAATGATGAGTTCTTTGCAAGATGAATGGCACTTTAGCTATCATTGTATAACAAGCCATATCATGCTCCTTACCTAATTCACCCATAAACCTTTGTAACCAAATCATTCTTTACTAGCCTCTGTAGTAGCAACACACTCTGCTTCTGTTATTGAAAGTGCAACAACACTTTGGATTTTTGAAACCCAACTGACAGTTGTTCCACCTATAGTAAATACATATCTTGTAGTGCTCCTCCCATTATCTCTGTCACCTACCATATCTACATCAACATATCCCTGTAGAGAAATGTTTTGAACCACCAAAGTATAATGCTTTGTTTGTGGTACCTTTCAAATATCTGAGAATCCATTTCATTGCCATCCAATGTTCCTTTCCTGGATTGTTCATGTACCTTCTTACAACTCCCACTGCATGTGCAATATCAGGCCTTGTGTAGACCATTTCATACATTAAGCTTCAACTATTGATGCATATGGAGCTTTAGACATATAATCCATGTCTTTTTGTGTCTTTGGGCACATTTCCTTACTAAGTTTGAAATGGCTAGAAAAAGGTGTACTAACTAGTTTTGCATTGTGCATATTAAATCTTTCAACACCTTTTGTATGTACTCATTCTGAGACAATGTTAACTTGCGATTTTTCCTGTCTCTAGTGATTCTCATACCAAGGATTTGTTTTGTAGCTCCCAAATCCTTCATTGCAATTGAATTTGCCAATTTTCTTTTGAGCACATTTATTTCCTGCATGTTAGACCCTGCAACAAGCATGTCATCTACATACAATAACAATATAATAAGGCTGCCATCATTTTTCTTTTTCAGATAAACACAATGATTAGAGTGACATCTAGTATAACCTTGTTCATACATAAACTTGTCAAATTTTAGATACCACTACCTTGGAGCCTGTTTTAAACCATACAAGCTCTTCTTCAACCTGCACACTAATTTCTCCTTCCCTTTTACCTCATATCTTTGTGGCTGTTGCATATATACCTCTTCCTCCAAATCCCCATGGAGAAAGGTTGTCTTTACATCTAATTACTCAATATGCAAATCTTCAACTGCCACTAGACTTAAAATAGTTCTGATTGAAGTAATTTTAACAACAGGAGAAAATATTTCATCAAAATCAATACCTTTCTTCTGTGCAAAACCCTTCACCACAAGTCTAGCTTTGTACCTCAGTTCTCCTCCATCTTCTTCCTTGAGCTTGTAAACCCATTTATTCTTCAATGTAGTTTTTCCTGCAGGAAACCTGACTAAGTCCCAAGTCTGGTTATGCATTAAGGAGTCCATCTCTTATTCCGTGGCTACCTCCCACTTCTTCCTGCTTTCAACCTACATTGCTTCTTCATAACATTCGTGTTCACCAGAATCAGTCAACAATAAATAATATAATGAAAGAAAGTATTGTTCATGGGGTATACTTATCCTGGTAGATCTTCTAACACCACTTTCAGGTGTTTGGGGTGCCTGTTGCTGTTGTTGTGGTTGTTGATTATTATTATTTTCAGGCACCTTTACTTTTTCAGTGATTTCATCAAGAACTGTGTATTCCTTGTTTTCTTTTTCCTGTTTCTTTTTCCGCAATTGATTCTTATACAAGACCTTTTCATTGAATATTACATCTCTCCTCCTAATGATTTTGTGATTTTCATAATCATATAAGCGAAAACCAAAATCATTAACACCATATCCAATAAAGGTACATTTCTTTGACTTTGCCTCAAGCTTTGTTCTATTTTCTTTATCAATATGGACAAAGGCCTCACAACCAAAAGGCTTTAAAAAGAAGTAGTTTACCTTTTTACCTATCCATGCTTCCTCTGGAACACCACCCTCCAAGGAATTTGAAGGTCCTCTATTTATTAGATAAACATCAGTATCTACAGCATCTACCCAAAACTGTAAAGGCAATCCTGCATGCAATCTCATGCACCTTGCACGCTCCATGATTGTTCTGTTCATCCTTTTTGACACACCATTTTCTTGTCTTGTGGTGTTCTTGGAAATGTCTTCTCTCTATGAATTCCATGCTTTGAATAGTACCTATCAAACTCTTTGCTGCAATATTCACCTCCATTGTCTGATCTAATACACTTCAATTTCTTTCCTGTCTCAATCTCAACCAAAGCTTTCCATTTCTTGAAAGTATCAAATACATCAGATTTATTCTTAATACAATAAATCCAAGTTTTTCTAGTTGCATCATCAATAAAAGTAACATAATAACGAGAGCCACCGAGCGATGATACCTGAGCAGGTCCCCATAAATCTGTATGCACAAGCTCTAATTTTTCATTCTTCTTTTCTTTCCCAACTCTAAGAAATCTGACTCTCTTATGTTTTCCATAAATGCAATTCTCACAGAAGTCCAAATCAACATTCTTCAAACCCGGCAACAAATTCCTTGAGTGAAGAATCTTCATCTCTTTTTCACTCATGTTTCCAAGCATATGATGCCATAATGTTGCATCTGCTCCTTTGGAAGTTAAAGCATTAACAGAGTTAGAAATACCATTGCATAAATACAATGTACCAACCTTTTCGCC
>APFE030845030.1:0-16302 GCA_000404065.3 Pinus taeda
TATCTTGCCATACATGTTCATTGCATCCATGTTATTGTATTATTATTCACAACAATTAAATTAATGATTTATTTTTCACCGGGTCAATTTGTCCAGTCAACTAATTTGTTTTTTATAAAAATAATATTCATTTATATAACCAAAATGCTAAGTCAGTGATTTGAAGCGCATGGACACGCGTGTTTTCATGTTTTAGTTTATTCTAATGGCAGATTCTAAAATAAAATTATTAAATATAAACAAACTTAATTATTTAATTTCTGTTTAATATTATTTTATTTTTGTAAATTATTTTTTTTATTTATTACTAATGGTTGAGTTAAGATTGGGTATCTTCGTGCCATTTTTTTTTAGCTAAAGGTGGTTTTGGCTAAAACAATTTAAGAAGCCTTTTATTTTTCATGTTATTTAACTTGTTCTAGCAAATTAAACACCTAGTCATAGCTATATTCTTAATGAGGGAAAGTTTAGTTTTGTGAGGAGGATAGAATAAGGTGCATTTCCTTTAATTTTGAAATTATAAGTTATAAATTTTTTGGGCCAATTTTATCTTTCTCTACAACTTTCTACTGATAATGCATCCCCAAACTTTACATCTATATAAAATAAAAGAAGTAACAAGAGTGTCGAAAAGGCGTTTTTCTATCCAATATCAAAGGTCCATTGATTTATACAGTTATGTTCAAATCCATAATAATATTTCCACCATCCTTTTATCCTTTCTCAATGCTAGAAAATGTTATAAATCTAGTTCAATGGATGATGAGTATTGATTCTAAGATACTTGTATGAAAGAGCTTTTTCCATGCTGTTGCTATCATATAGGAAAGTATCATAGGTGATATTGTTAGATTTAATTATCATGTCATTCATTGTATCAGTGATAATAGTCATACTCCTATTGGAGTATAAATCCTTGAGGAATATTTGTTGCTTGCAATGATCATAGGGACTCTTTTCCATAAGAAGAATACCATTAGCACAAAGAAGAAGATCGATGACTATACTAGCAAGAGTTTGGGTGATACAACTTGCTTCTTCCAAATAATCTTCAAATTGTCAATCTATATTCCAAAAAGGGTAGGAGACAAGGGATAACTTTGAGTGATTCCAATATTGTAGTGAATTTCTTCAAACTAACCCTCAGTGTTCCTAAACTTGGAAATAATATTCTCATACAATCTTGCCACAACATCCTTTAATTTAAGAGACACTTTAATCGATTCCAACATATTAGTATAATGTCAAAATATTTTCAAAAGTGAATGAAACAACATAAGAGATTAGTTTTATTATTTTGTAACTCCTTTACAATAATCCTAATTATAATAAGGTGGTTCACATTTGAATGATATATCATAAAAATAGCCTCATCTCTAGTCATCTTTCCATGACTTTCTAATCATGGGCTAATCTTCTTTTCCAAATAATTCCATAGAGTTTGGCTAAATGAAGTTTAATCATAATAGTCCTATAATTAGAGGGAATGTTTTTGTCCTTACTTTTAGAAATATGTACAATGAGATTTTGCATCCAAGGTTAAGGGAAGCCTATTTTGAATGTTAAATTGAAGACCTTTTGTATGTGAAGGGTGAGGGTAGACCCTCTAATTTTAATAAATTAAACTTGGTAGGATTCAATGTTGTTAGCTTTCCCATTTGCAAAAATGCTTAAACTCAAATTCTATGTCTTCCATAGAAAAACATCATCCTCTATAACCATGTTTAGAATGGTGTCCATGCATTAGGGAATTTGTAAATATTTTTTAATAGGAATTCCAATCCTTCTAAGGAAGCGTATTATTTTACTTAAGTATACAAATTAGAACTTACCTCTAAAAATTCTTAGGGTCAAGCCTGGATCCTAGGTGTAAAAGCTACACTTTCTTTTTATTAATATAATACCTTTCCTTCATTTTAATTGAAGTTTTGTACATATTTATCTTATCAAATTTTAAAGACTCGTGAGAAGCATCCCTAATGCCTTTCCTAATAATTTTCTATTTGTTAACATATCAAGGGTTTGTTGTCTTGTCTATAGGAGTTCAAATCAAAAAGATAGACTATATACACCTTAATAGGCTTTAACACTAAAATGACTATTCCAAAATAAGATCCCTTATGCCATAAACAAAAAAATCTCACACACTAATTTAATCTCTAATCTCTATATATTTACTATATATTAATATAATATAATTAAAAACCCATAAAAAACAAAAAAACAGATACAAACTTCTCTTTAAAAAATACGAAATATTTATATTTAATTAGTTCAGTGATTTAAAAAGATTGTTATTTCTATTTTCATACTTAAAAATGTTTAAATTAAATATAACTATCGAAGACCTTCTCATAAAAACACTAACTTCATCAATTTTATAGAAGGAAAAAACATCCAAATCTATTTTATTTGATATATATATAATATATATATAAAAAATATCAAAAATATAATTAATAAATAAAAAAAAAAAAGAATAAAAATAATAAATTGAAAAAAATAAAGTATATAAATATTTGACTTAAAATTGTCATTTGGATCCATGTTATCAGATTATATCAACAATTAAATGCATCAGCTTCTCTTTCCATGTTCCCTTTCTCAGTTGCAAAGACAAAATAATGAATTTTTTTCTTAGGTCAATTTGTCTAGCGAACCAAATTTTTATAAAAAATCATATTTATATAACCAATGTTAAGTCGCCGCTTTGAAAATTATTAAGAAAGTTATGCGACGTCACTACTTTGGAAATTATAAATAGGTTTTTATTAAAAACAATCCTTGAAAATCAACTATGGACGAGCATTAATAACAAACAAACGATATTTCCTTGTGGTTTTCATGGTCTTACAAATTTGTAGCAATTTGTAGTAACCATAAAAAATCTCAAGAAATACTTTATTATTACCAAACCATGCACAGACATCTACCTCAAGATTCGACCTTGGTGGTGCACTTATGAGATATGCTGCTGCTGTATTGTTTGCCCAGATGTGTCTTCCTGATGCATAATTCCGAACAGGGGTGATATTGCCTGCATTTTCCGGTGCCAGAATTTTTTAATTTATATTCGCTGACGATATGTTGGCTTGCCATTATGGTTGATAATACTTAAACCCTGTATTTTTTATAAATGCCCGCAGCCACATTCATTTTTCCCATATTGCATTGATGGCATATTCTCAATCTTTCTGACAGTAGGGAAGCTTCTAGTGTCATGGCTACCCGGTCGTAGGCCGTCATTTCCTTTTTTCCTCCCGCGCCCATCCTTTTCCAGACAAAGTTGTACTGATAACTTGACTAAATCAGGGTTTCTTTCCACTTTATAATAAAGCCATGTGGTACTTGGCTTGTCAGTCTATCTCTTGGGATCTATTTTCTGGACTTATTGATATCTGTATCTGTCCTCCCTCATGGACTTTCCATCTGACAACTCCATGGCATCAGCCTTGGTTCAGGCCACCTTAGACGCAGAAAAAGTCCATGCCAGCCAAACAGCAAAATCCGACTGGGCTGCCACGTTGAATGCTGACATCATTCCTTCTTCACAGTATGAACTGTCTCCAATGGGTGGCAGTTCTACAATACATACGCGGTGTAAACAAAGCTAGCCGGTTAAAACTTCTCCCCCGCCCGACGCCATTTATTTATATGGCCCTCTATTATTTGATAGAATCTCAAACTTGCAAAATAGAGCCTTAGTGGGTCAATGGCACTTTCCGTCAATGGAGGATTCACATATTAGAACCTGGATTGCTGCCAAATGGGCTCCTCTGCTCGGTTATTCCCCAACCATTGTCAGGCTTATGAATAATTGGTATAGTTTCCATTTCCTCCGTGTTCGTGATTTAGAGATCATATTTTCAAAACCCTGGATTCGAGATAGGAGTTTTTTGGCCCTTTACAGATGGTTTATTGCATTTAATCCACTCATATGCACTCCACAAAACAATTACATTTGGTTGAAGCTACCTGGGTTACCAATCGAACTGTGGACCAAAGAATCTATGAAGAAAATTGGTAATGCCATTGGACGCTTCATTTATGTTGATCCGAGATGCATTGGAGCAAAGGACAAGCAATAGCTTGGATTCTCATAGAGAAGGAATACAGAGGCGGGTTTCCGGAGTCTATTGATTTAAATTGGGAAATGTCAAAAATACAACAATGTCTAGATTACTAGGGCATTCCTTTTAGGTGTTCGGTGTGTCATAAAATGGGCCATCTCTTCCCTCAATGTCCATGTTGATCAGCTGTAAAACATAAGAAAAAGGATCCAATAGAGAAAAAATCAGGTGTTACAACTGAACATGATTTTATGATTATGGAATAGTCATTCAATTATGATGCATATCGAGCTTCTTTTTTTCCTAAAATGCAACTCTCTCGACCTAAAAGTCTTTCCCCGGAAATATCTTCCAGCCTCCTTCATTCTTGATCACTGTCTCCAGGACCAACCTGGCGGAATATGGTTTTGGTGAGTGTTGCTCTCGGTCTACATCCACACCTAAACATCCCATTCTGTCAAATAATGATCCGCCCACACACCAGCTGAAATTTACATTACCCTCCCCTCCACAGGAGCCGACCCCGGACGCTGCCATCCCCTCACCCCAGCCGATCCACAAGCCGTCCCTGGCTAGTCCTTCATCCCCCCATCTACAATATATATCTTCATCTCAACAATCCCCTGTCGCAAATATCCCACCTTCTATTATGATTCCATCTTCTCCCTATCAGGCCCATGGAGCTGATCCCAAAGGGAAAGCTGTGTGTAAGTCGTTCACTCCTCCCAATTCCCCGGGGTCCTTCGACATGAATACTTTTGATTGTGATTTAGACCTTCTGTTAAAATGGGCATCATTGAAATTGAAACCTCTCACCATTCATAAACCTAACCGCTCCCCTTCCCCTGTTATTAGTCCGAATTCGGCCGGGAACATCACGGTCTGTCGTAAAGAGAAGAGGGGAAGTAGACACTTTAGAGGTGGAAAGGGTAGAAAGGATATGACAACTCGGGATCTATCATTGATTGACATTCCTATATCAGAAATTGCATCTGATGATTTCTTAGGAAAGGGGCCTCTTAGAGCAAGCCGACCATCTGACGTTTGCAGTGAATAACATCCTATCAATGAATATTCAGGGTCTTGGAGCAGATCCCAAGTTTATGGCCCTAAAGGACCTGTTTCTCTCCTCAAATTCCAAAATGCTCTTGATACAAGAAACCATGCATGACAGTATTCAAACTGTCTCATATTTTAGATGGATGTTTCCGTCATGGCACATGGTTGCTACCAATGCTGTAGGCTTGTCTGGGGATTTGGCCGTTTTATGGGATCCAAAATGGATAAATGCGGCTGCATTTCAATGTTTTTCCGGTATCCTCATACTGGCCTATATTCGAGATTCTCCAGATCCGGTCCACATATTAAACATTTATGCTCCATATAGAGATCGATGTCCATTTTGGGAAAATTTTCTATCATCATAATTTCTTGATATTGATTCCTTAATTATTGGGGGCGATTTTAATAGCACACTATGTAATGATGAGATATGGGAAATGGCAGGAAAAACGACCCGATTGGCCGCATGATCCGGGATGCCATCATTCAAAATAATTTCATTGATGTTATATCGGCTTGTCGGGGGCCCACATGGGACAATGGGCGGTCAAATGACTCTTTTCTGGCTAAAAGGCTAGACAGATTTCTCCTTCATGGAAAACTGATTGAAAGATTTGGTTTCCCTTCTGTGAAAATTATCCCTTCTTTTATATCAGATCATCGCCCCATTTCTATACAATGGAAATATATTGAGTGCAAATTCGGTTATCCATTTAAATTTAATAGGATGTGGCTCACTGATGAGTGTTTCAATGAGTTTATAATGGAATCTTGGCAGCATCCATCATGTCTAGCTCAAGAACAAACTCAGGCCTTCATAGAACGACTATCTATTCTCCAAAGTAAAGTTAAAAGATGGCGATGGGAGAAATCAGATCCCAATAGAAGAGACCTGAAAGATATCGATAAGAAATTGGAATACTTATCTACACAACTCAAATAGTGCTTCATGTCCTCATGTATTCGGAAAAAAAAAATATGGGACCTGGAGAAAAGGAAGCAAAAGATTCTAGCAAAGGAAGAAGCTACTTGGTGTCTCAAGAGTCGTACCATATGGCTGAGAGAAGGAGATAAAAATACCAAGTCTTTTCATATATTTGCAAACAAGCGGCGGGAAGTGAACATGATTTGGGAAATCAAGCATGAAGTTGGCAATTCATTTATTTCTGAGGAGGCCATATCGCTTGAAGCTGTAAAATATTTCAAAAATGCCTACAACAGAGACATTCGTAGTGGCATTGAAGATATTCTATGGGGTATTGATCCGTATCCTACTATGTTTGATGACAATCAAAACGCTGCCGTTTTTTTTGAAGTCACTGAGGATGAATTATTGGCAACGATGAAATCATTTCAGAAAGACAAATGTCCGGGACCGGACGGCTAGTCTATTGATTTCTTTATCCACTTTTTCGACTTGTTCAAGGATGATATTCTAAATATGGTCGAGGAATCAAGATTAAATGGTATCATCAGCCATCGCATTTCCTCCATTTATATTGCTTTGATTCCAAAGAAGAAACTCTCCACATCGTTTTCTGATTATCGGCCTATTTCTTTGTGCAATGTCCTATATAAGATAATCTCAAAAATCATTACTATTTGTATGAGGAATGTTTTACCTCTACATCTATCCCTCGAACAACATGGATTTCTAAAGGAAAGAAACATCTTGGACGTGGTGGCTCTCACTCAAGAATGCTTACATTCCTTGCATAGTAGAAAACTAGATGCTGCTTTATTAAAAATTGATCTAAAAAAGGCATATGACAGTGTGGACAGGGGTTATATCTGCTGCCTCCTGGAAAGGATTGGTTTTGATAACAGGTGCTCCAGATGGATCATGGCATGTGTGGTGGAGGTAAATTACGTTGTCCTGATTAACGGAATCCCCACTCCATTTTTCAAAGCGGCTAGGGGGCTAAGTTAAGGATGCTCCTTGTCTCCGCTTCTCTTCATACTTGTAATGGACTCTCTCAGCCCCTTCCCATTTGTAGAGGAATCTAAATTTCCATAAGTTTTTTATCGATGATATTCTTTTAACAACAATATTGTGCAAAGCCACCTGGATTTGTCTTCATGAAATTTTGGGAAGGTTTCAAAAAGATACTGGCATGAGTGTAAATGAAGGGAAATCATCTTTTCATGTAACTGATGATGTTAATGGGGACCTGATTATTTTCCTAACTCAACTTTACAATATCAAAGCAATTCCTCTTCGAAACGGACTCAAAAACTTGGGATTCAATTTGAAAACTGTTGGATATCGAGTGGCTGATTGGTCTTGGATAGCAGATCGATTTTTCAAGAAAATTGATGCATGGGAGTATAAATGTTTATCCATAGGTGGCAGCGGCGATTCTGACTCAAGTTGTTCTTGTGCAAACAATGGTATATTGGGCACACCTTTTATATATCCCTTCAACTATCATTAACAGTTTGAACAAGATGACTGCCAACTTTATATGGGGAGGAAACAAAGAACAAAATAAATAACACCTATCCAAACTTTTTGTGTTGGCTCAACCTAAAAAAATAGGAGGATGGGGTATTTTGGACTTAACCATTTTTAGGAAGGCTCTTCTATGTAAATCTATGTGGAAAGCAATTATAGGTAAGTCTTTTTGGAGCATGGCCATTCGTGCTAAATATATGGACAATAAGGATTTGTCATATTGGTTTAGGGAAAACAAAATTGGGTGCTCTCTTGGCTCTGCAATTTGGAGAGGCTTCAGGAAACTTGAACCTTTTTTCAGGCAAAATCTGATCTGGAAATTTTAGACCGGATCAAAGATTATGATAGGATGGGATGAGTTTGCTGGAGGGGTTGGAAAAATCCATATATCCACTCAGTTAATGAGATCACTCCACAACAAGGGTATTTTTTTCTAGGCCAGTGCCATTCGAGAATGGGAAGGCGTTGTTCCAATTTCGAAATTTGTGACTGAATTGCAACTTTACGATGATATGGCATTACAATGGAATTCTATTGTATCCTCGCTGCGGGCACATGGCATATATCGCTCTACGGATAAAGACTTCCTCATTTGGAAGGGACTTGGTGGCTCCTTGACTGTCCATGTCATGCATATATATCTACAGTTTCTAATCTCAGAAGCAGGAAATTCAGGAGATATCTTTCCTACATCCTTTGGGAAATCGAGATGCCCCATAAAGATCATAATATTTTCCTCATTGGCGTTTCATAATAGGAATCTCACATGGGATAACTTGCAAAAGCAAAATTGGTGCGGGCCTGCCATTTTCCTTCTTTGTAGAACTAACTCTGAGAACAACACACACCTATTTCTCTCTTGTCCTCAAGCGCAGACTATTTGGCGGAATCTTGCTGCTCATTTTGGTTACATCCACTGTTCCTTCCCTTCCATTCCTGAAGATTTTAAAGGATGGAGTATTATGAACAAAGAATGGCGGGCCATACCATTATTGACTATTTTGGAAATGGAGAAATGGTATGATATTTAGTACAAAAAGAGAATCTCACTCTTCTGTTATTGAATCTATCCTATCTCAATACAACGCACTCAATTTGTCAGGATAGAACAGGATTAGATATGGAAGAAGTTTATCGACATGGGTGCCCTCGGCTACTCCATGTGCCTTTTTTGACGGAGCTGCACAACATGGTTTGTGTGCTTGTGGAGTATACATCATTCTAGAAGATGGTCAAGCCTTTGAAATTCATTGGAATGGCAGGCCAGGGTCCAACAACAGAGCTGAGGCGGTGGCTTTAGCTGGTCTTCGTTCCTTTTGTATCTTTCTTGACATACCGAATCTACAAATCTTTGGAGACTCAAAAGTCATCACTGATCATGTCTTGTCAAAACACAACATAAAAAACATATATCTTGCTAGATGGCTGAACAGGATTGAAGCATTATGGAATAGTAGAAGGGACTACACTATTTCACATATTTAAAAGGATAAAAACAAAAAAGTAGATGCTTTATCCAAAATGGGCCTATCTTCTCCCCAAGGTGTTTGGAGGATGCAGATCATGATGGACAACATCACCTACCAAATCCAGGACTTTAGTCTTCCAGGTACATAATTTTCTTTCTAATGAAGAATATCTGGTATGTATCTACTTTCCCTTTTTTGCCTATTTCATTGCGAAGGTTTGCTCACATATATTTTGTTGCCATAGGAATCAACTTTCTCAATATCTTTTGCTCATATATATCTATCTCCATATATTCTATTTTGTAGCTGAACAGGATATCTATCCTATGTTTTTTATCCACATTATGTGGCTTTGAACATCATATCTTCCTCTGCTACCAGCTTTATTCTAAGATACATGTATATGTCTGTACAATCCTCTTTCATGAATATAATACAAATATATACCTTTTTTTTCGTTCTGAAAAAAATTAAAACACTTAGCATTATTTCAGATATGAAATTATGCAGATTGTAAATTAATTTTCACTAGTCAATTATTTAACCTCACCCTTAGCTTCATCATTAGGTTATGCATGGCTTGTGTTATTTTCCACACGCAACTATCACTATGGTAGTGCCTTGGAAGAGAACTAGAAGGTGGTTCTGAATTCATTGGTTGACAAGGTGAAGGACAGGGGCTACCATATTTCATGGTATGGAGAGAATGGAGAAAAGATATACATCCTTTCTTGATGGTCGGGAGGCTTCAATGCCTCTACGCGTGTGGCATGCGTTTCAGACGCTAAACACACACTTGGCGTATTGTGTCCCAATATTTCTGGAAGCCTTTACATTTTTCTAGAAGGATGCTTTTTGAGATATGTCCCACACACCTATTCACAATTAGGTTTATCATATAAATTTGGTCATTGCTATAATAAACAATGACACACATGAATGTGCAAGGTGTTTGGTATATATTTACAAATTAAAATAACATATTAAAGAAAAATTAATAAAGTTATTCACATAAAAAAATTATACGGAAATTGAGGCCTAGAGTATGTTCTAAAAGTGTTTTCGTTTAGCTAAGGGCTGGTTTTCTTTGACTGTAAGGAAACAAGTTAATGATCTACGATGGGGAGATGTCTGGTTTTCATTGAAAAATAGTGATGAGTCATCCTACATTAGTGGATAACAACCCAACCACTGATTTGACCACTAAGTTATCATTGGTTTTCCCACTGTGTAAAAGAAAAATTATATGGAAATTGTTTTCCTTCTTTAGACTACATAAACTCTTCACATCTTTGATATCTTACATATAACACTATGGGATATCCAATGCTTGAAGTTTCAATTTCTTTTTCTTTTTGACTATGAACACACTATATAAATTCTTCACATCCTTGATCTTACACATTTAAAGTTTTGATTCCTTTTCCTTTTTGGACCTGAACTATATTGCTCTTCTAGATATATATATATATGATGATGATGATGATGATGATTAACATCCACTTAGATCAATTGGTTTATTGGATCTCAAGAATCCTTTAGTATTCTGATTTGGTAAGGGATTATTTAGAATCCTTTAGTATTTTGTTTTTATGCTTGAAAAACATTAAGAGAACTATTCTAAAACCATCATAATTTTTTTTAGTTAAAAGGTTATGAAGATATCTTGTGACCAAGATTTTGAAAATGAGATGTAATCTCCTACACAATACATCTAAAGAGAAATTACATTTCATCTTCAACTCTCTTTGAATCCCAAAGGTGGTAGACTCTTTCATCCCAAGACATTTTGAGAATTAACCAATGCCTAGTTTCACTATGGAGCTTATGTGAATTAGTTTTTATTTTAACAATGTTTATTTTCTTGAGTCACACTCATCAAGACATAGAAATAATTTTGATCTTTTGTATTAGGGTTAATCCACTCCTTATAATATCTTAATATTCTTTCTCCACCAACTCTTTATTGTGCCACATTGTGTCCTTAAATTTTGATTTAATTATATTTTTAATATTATCCTTATTTTGCAAAATGATCTCTATCATTTAATCACCAATGGTTGAGTTAATATTGGGCATCCTTATGCCATCCTTTTTATAGTGCAAGGTGGCTTTGACTAGAGTTTGAAGCAATTTTCGGAATCCTCTTGTCTTCCATGTTATTTAAATTGTTCTAATATATTAAGTACCTAGTCATATATATGTTCTCAATGGGGGTAATATTGCCTTTGTGAGGAGCATATGATAAGGTGTATTTCCTTTAATTTTGAGATTACTGGTTATAAAATTATTTTTGACCTACTTTGTCTTTTTGCATGGCTTTGTAGAGATACTGCATCCCCAAACTTGCATCTATATGAAATGAAAAAGGTAACAAGAGTCTCAAAGAGGATTTATTTTCTATCCAATATCAAAGGTTCATGGATTTATACAATTATTTTCAAACCCATAATAACATTTCCACTATTCGTTTATCCTTTTCTCAATGTTATAGATCTAGTTGAACATATGATGAATATTGATTCTAAGATAGTTCTATGAAGGAACTTCCTCCATGTTGTTGTTTTCATATAGGAAAGCATCAAAGGTGATCTTATTAGATTTAATTATCATGTGTTTCATTTTATCAATATTAACAATCATAATCCTATTGATGTATCAAACCTTGAGGAATATTAGTTCTTTGCAATGATCATAAGGACTCCTCTCCATAAGAAGAATATTATCAATAAAAAGGAGAAGAATGATGAGTATACTAGCACGCGTTTGGTTGACACAACTTCTTCCAAACAATATTCTAACATGTCAATCTATATGCCAAAAAGGGTAAGAGACAACGGACAACTTTGACTGACTTTGATATTGTAGTGAATTTCTTCAAACCAATCCTCAATATTCCTAAAATTGGCAACAAATTTCTCATACAATCTTTCCACAACATCCCTCAACCTAAGAGGAACTTTAATCTCTTCTAACCTATTCCAAAGTTTTTTCCTAGGTACAATGTCAAAAGCTCTTTGAAAGTGAATGAAATGTCATATGATAATCTTCCTTTTCAAGTTAATTCCATAGAGATTGGTAAAATTGGGTTTAATCATATTATTCCTATAATTAGAGGGAATGCTTTAGTCCTTACTTTTAAAAATGGTCATAATGAGGAATCTAATGTTTAGGGAATCCAATTTTTATTGCTAAATTAAACATCTTTTGTATGTGAATGTTGATGGAAAAATATTATCTTGTGAACAAGACATATCTCCCCCAACTTGGAAACCAAGTCAAGCACAAAACAAACAAACACATAAAAACTCCCTCTAGGGTCATTACCATTAAATCATAGATGCAAGCAATAGGATGAATAAATCACACCATTTTTATCAACATTTGTCCTCACTATTGTTCTTTGTAGCTTTCAATCTCGTCCTCAATGCTCCAAGCCAATATTTGCAAAGACACCAACTAAAAAATCATCAAAACACATGATGCATAAATGATTTAATGTAACCTATACAAGTGATCAAGGAACCTTGTACCAATCATTATAACGATGAATGTGGGAAAGAAAATTGGATTTGTATTAAATATGGAAGTAGATTACAACCGATGCCTTGATTTTGTGAAGCTCCTTCCAACAATCTTCACTCCAAGCTTTGCCTTCAAAATAGTATAATAATAAGTTGGATACTTTGATAAGATACAATGGAAGTATGAGAGCCAAATTTCTTTCAAGAGTAAAAAAGCCAACCCCTTCTCCATGAGATTCCATTCAATTTATAAACTAAAGAAGGGTAAGAGGAGATAAGAGATGGGGGTTAAGATCCACTTAGGTAGGGGTGAGATCCACTATTGTATGGATGATATCCACTATGGTATGGATGTGAGCTCATATCCACACTATATGAAAAGATACCTTCATGAGGGTTTTAGAATAAAAGCAAGGATATATGAAAAGGCAGCTGTTTATTGAATCGGAATAGTTTCATGCATACACTATATAGAATAAACCCAAGGCTGGGGAAATGGAAAACCCTCACTGTGAGCTTGAACCCCGTCACAATATAATAAGACTGAACAACACAGCACTCCTACATGAAAGGATATAGAGCTAAAACCATGAAGCTTCACCCATACAAATTGGTTGCAATGATTTATTTTGCACCGGAGGGGATAGTAATGATGTGCATTAACAGAATAGAGCCACAAGCGGACTTGTCACCACATGGCCTCTTCCATCAACCCAACTCAAGTACCCGTACACCACGCATTCTCCACCCGTCGGATCGTCGTCTCTCTGCCCCGTTCCATCCACTACTTCCAAGCTGAGAGAGAATTCCAACTTTTCATTCCTCTCTTTGAATAGCAGAGAGTCAGGTTGCACCTGCACTGAGACTCCTCGAGGAGCCTTCACTACTGCCCTATACAGATATGGTATCGTATTGTCATCAGCGACGTTGCTTAGAATTCTCTTAAATGTCTCCACCTTCGCTGCTGATGATGTGAAATTTGCAAGGAATGATGGATAGTTGAGATCGCCAACAGCGGCATGGCCACTGCACGAGTATTCCCTCCTCGTTACCATCCTGATTTCCTTCTTCGTATAATTGACAGCGCAAAGGTAATCCATATAGTCATTCACGTCGGAGTCATAGACGAGCCCAGGATCTGCTGCTTTATTGGGATTCACAATGCCGGCGCCGAAATCCAGGGGAGTCGCTAGGACGAAAGGAGGGTAGAGTTGATTTGTTATAACGTGGCCGGTGTTGTCGTGTGCGTTGGCCGTCGTTATGAGAGCAGATTTGATAGCGGCGGGGCTCCAGTCCGGGTGGACGGCTTTCACCAGAGCCGCAACGCCTGCTGCATGAGGAGCGGCCATAGACGTCCCAGAGGCGAGGGCATAGTCGGTCTCCAATGGAATCGATCCCACGTACGAAACAGCAACATTAGGCACCCAGGCGGCAAGTATGTCCACGCCGGGTGCAATCACGTCGGGTTTCAAGATACCAGGAGTCAGACTATTTGGCCCTCTCGACGATTTATACGCAACCGCTGGTGCAGGCTTGGATCCCAGCTGAGTTATCACGAATTTTATGTCAGCTGTGGCGTTTGATGCATCAGTACTCATAACATAATCTGATATTAGGCGTGCTTGCTCTATAGTCACCGTCACCGTAGGCATCCAATACAGTTCAGGGTATAGCGAGCCATAGCCGATGACTATCACAGCAGCAGGTCCGGTTCTGTTTGCTTCCAAGAGCGACATGTAGGAATCCGTGTAATTGTTCATGCAGAACAAGATTTTCCCGGCAACCTTTTCGGGATCTAAGGAATTGAGTGCACATGTTCTAGAGCTGTCATTTCCATAGATGATGGGAATGCCTGAAATCATTCTTCTTTCGGCGGAAAGAGAAGCTCCCTGGATAATTTGTCCGTTCCCCAGCTTAACTTTGGCGACAAAAGCCCTGTCAATAGTGCTGGATCCCACTGTAAGAATCCACGGCGCGCCGTTCTGTACAGTATAGTTATGCGGCCCGCTGTTGTGCGCTGAACAGGAGAAAAACACGCCTTTTTCTGCCGCTGCAAAGCCTCCTATAGCCATCACGTTTTTATAGAAATCCGGAGCGTCCAAAGTCATGGATAGAGACAAGATGTCGACTCCATCGGATATGGCGCTCTCTATCGCGGCCAAAACGTCTGCGTCATTGACTTGACCGTCCCAAAAAACCTTATACATGGCCACGCGAGCCCGCGGTGCGACACCCCTGGCCCTGCCTTCTGCATACCCGAAAAAATCGGCATTGTCAACGAAGTTTCCTGCAGCCGTCGAGGAGACGTGCGTGCCGTGGCCGTCAGAGTCTCGGGCGGAATCGTAATCCACAGAAGTATTGAGAGGACCGTATTGCGCCAGGAATCCTTTGTTAAAATAACGGGCTCCTATCAGTTTTCTGTTGCAAAGGGAAGAGTTAAAGCCAGCGCCCGGCTGGCATTGGCCTTTCCACTTGGCAGGGATGTCACTCATTCCATCATCTTTGAAGCTTTCACTCTCTGGCCAGATGCCTGTGTCCAGAATTCCGATTATAACATCCGACCTGTTGCCCAATTCTGCTAGGGGCCATATGCCGGATTTTCTTTTGAGCCCTAGAAATTTGATTGAATGGGTGGTATCCAACTTACCCCTGCTGTATGGATGACTTGAAATGTACCCCGGCATTGTTTGCAGTTTATCCACCTCCGACGGCTTCAGCTTAGCACTAAAGCCGTGCGTTACTTTGTCGTAAACATACAATAACGCTCCTTCCATATGTCTTCCATTTATGATAGAGGAGACTATAGACTGATACCATTGCTCGTGGGAGGAAAACACAGTGGGCATTTCAGATTTATCCATGTGAATTATGTAAATCATCCCATCGTCCTCTGCTGTTGCTACTGCGGACACCGCTGATATCAAACATAGCATCAACTTTACGTGTGTTGTCTTCATCATCAGCAACCAGAGAAATAACTGATACGTCTTGAATCTGCTACCCTGCCCAAACCCAAATAGGAATTCGCCGAATTCCAAAGCAAATAACTGATACTTCTTGAATCAGTTCTGCCCTCGCCCAAATAGGAATTCAAAATCAAATAATTGCACCAAGACATTCAAGAGTCATGACATGGAAAGCACCAAGACATTCATCTGTCATGAATGGCTGGCTGGTCCCTAAATAACATGGAAAGCACGCACATTCAAGAGTCGAGAATGGATGGTGCCTAAATAACATGGAAAGCACCCACATTCAAGAATCGTGAATGGATGGTCCCTAAATAACATGGAAAGCACCAAGGCATCCCAGAGTCATGGATGGATGCTCCCTAAATAACATGAAAAGCACTAAGGCATTCCAGAGTCATGAATGGATGGTCCTTAAATAACATGAAAAGCACCCAGGCATTTCAGAGTCATGAATGAATGGTCCCTGGATTTAAACAATATATTTTAGTTGGCAGAGATGTTTCCTGAAGTGACACAAAGCATAGCATTGAAATAATTTTGTTTTATGAATGGACGGTCCCTAAATAACATGGATCCTTGAATTTAAATAATATATTTTTAGTTGGCAGAGATGTGTCCTGAAGGGACAAAGCATTGGAATAATTTCGTTTTTAGTGGGCAGAGATGTGTCCTTAAGTGACAAAGCATTGGAATAATTTCGTTTTAAGATAACTTAGGGAGTGGAGAACTAGGAAATTTAATTAAGGTGAT
>APFE030845048.1:0-17476 GCA_000404065.3 Pinus taeda
CTGCGTCAGCCCCTCTCTGTCTCACGGTGGCTCTGCATCAACCTTTCTTGGCCTGTGTCAGCCCAAGGAGGCCCTGCGTCAGCTCTGGGAGCCTCTGCATCAGCTCTGGCAGCCCCTCTGGTGCTCTACGCAGCACTTGGCTACCTTTGCGTGAGCCCTTGCTGGCTCTGCGTCACCCTCCTTGGCCGTTGCGCTGCTCTCATAGCACAATCTCTGTCTTCTCTATTTCTCTGTACTCAATGCCCCTCAGCTGCTCTCCCGATCACTGATTCTATCTCTCTTAGCAAACCCCGCTCTAGAGAATAGAATGACTGATCATCTGGTGTGTTCTCCAAGTGACCCTCAAGCCTCCTTTTATACTTTTCCTTTTGACATCTCAACGGCCAAGATTAAATCCCTAATCAACGACTAAGATTAGATCTGGCTTAATCTATGTCTTTTGGACCATTATAACACAGATTCATATTAATACACATTAATATTTTATTTTCCCTAAGTTTAGACTTAGGGACTCCATTAAAAATATTAATTATTTTAATATCTCTTGATCTATTTAGAATCTGCCCAAACCCTTTCTGGGTATTGGTGATCTCATGTGCCCCAACCTCTCCACCAAATTTCGTGGCTAGAGCACATCTGATTCTATCCCAAATCAACACTCCCTTTTATGCTTGGAAGTAAATTTTATCTATGCAAAGCTAACTTATATGCAAATGCACTGGAAGATGAGATGAAGTTAGACTTGAGGATGGGGAAACACTTGGGCTTCTAAAGCCTTCAATTACCCAAATGAGATGTTTGCTTTATTATATGAAGACTTAAATGGTAAACTCTTGAAGGTACTACAATTAAAACACCAACTTATTTTAAATCTTCTTGGTACAATTTAGCTCAAAGAGAACAAAAACAACTTTGCAATTTGATATCAATGTCAACAGATGCTCAAAGTATGCTTAGCTTAGGAAACAAAGATACACAATCTATTGTAATCCCACAACAATATTCTTTAACAATCACTTGAAAACATTTGCAAAATGTCTGGCATGTAACGAGCATTAAATAATTCAAGCAATGATGATCAATTTCAATAGATGCACAATTTTCCAACAATTAAATTTCAAGAGATCTAACTACTTTAAACAACCACGAAATTTAAATGCTAACCAATTTAGATCTTAGAATTTAAATGATTATGCTTAGTGACCCAAATCTAGGAAATTAACCACCTTCCTATAGTTAAACTTAGGATATAAAAAATTTAAGCACATTTAACTATAGAGAAAAACAAATGCTGATACCACAAAACTCTCCTTTAGATTTTACCCTTGATAAATTTGATTAGTCTTTAGGAAAACTTTTCGATGTGCTAAGCAAGACTAAATGTGACCAAAATAAATCGAAAAAGATTTAATAATTTTAAATTTTTTAATGGGCCACAGGCCACATAAAAAGTTTAAAAATCTTTAAATGTGAAAATTAATTTTGATTTATTTCCTAGCCACATAAACTTTTTAGGGTTTTTTTTTAGGTTTTGATTAGAAATTTCATTTTTTAAAAATGATTTTTAATGGTTTTTTTGAATTAAAAAAAAATAAAAAAATCAAAATGAAACAAAGTTAAAAAAGAAAAAGAAATAAAATAAAACCAAAATCTAACACTCCTTTTTTTTTTAATTTGCTTTTAGATTAACAAAATTAAATTGATTCCCTACAAAATCAAATTCATAAACCAAAATGAAAATAAAGCCTAACTTGACAAAATGAAATGAAAATCGAAATGCTAACTAAACCCTAGACTAACCCAACGAATATACAAAAGGGAAAAAAATATAAAACACAAATGAAGTTGAATTTTTTTGCAGGTTTGGACAGGTTTCGATGGCGGGAGGGAAAGAGGAACTCGACAGTAGCTTGGGATGCAGTGAGAGGAGGGAAAGACTGCGAGAATTTGTTTGCAGGTTTGCGCAGATGGGAAAGGAGGAGTGATGAGGAGCTTTGACGTAGGCAAAGAAACTTGATAGGCAGGTCGATGGCTTGGGATGAGAACTGCAGTGGAATAGAGAAGTGATGAAGGGACAGAGCTATGGCAGAGGGGAATGATGGCTGCTGCGTGGAGGATGAGGCTTGACGGGGTGAGGAATGGACGCGTGAGGGGGTTGAGAAAACGTGGAATGAGAAGAGGGCTGGCTGGAGCTGCAAGGGGAGCTCGGGTAGCAGAAAAATGGAGTGCGATGGCAAAAGGACGACAGTGACAAGGAGCTGCGGAGCGAGGGTTTGAGGAAGAGGGACGCGTAGAGATAGGAGGAGCAACGCAGATATAGCAGTGAGGAGGGGTTAGCAAGCTGGGGGCTTTGCGTACAGGGAATGGAGCTGCGTATAGGTTTGAAAAGGCAGCTATGGTAGTGGGGTCACACAAGAACGCAGGTCTGTGAGGGCTTTAATAATTGCCGATTTAAGATGGGCAATGATGGAAGGGGTTTCAACATTTATTTGGAGATGAGGGGAGCTGGAGCACCACAGACAAATCTTCTCAGAAATTTCGAAAATTTTTTGGAGGACGAAAACAAACCCTAGGCAACAGACACAAGACACTGGTAGTCAAATAACCCAACAAAATTGTCCAAAAATCTCTGATTAAGATGCTGTACTTCTGCTTGAGATTCACCACCAGTCAAACCCCTAAAACAAATTTAAAATTTTTCTAGATTCGATAAAAATTTGAGGAACCCTTGGACTGTAAAATAATGCCCCTACTTAAGCTGGTTTTGAGGCTAGATCTTACCCTCCAAGGCCTAGATCTAGCTTTAAAATCAAACTTCACGTCCATATCTGCAACCTGCCTCTGAAAACACAAACACCCAAAACCCGAATATACAAAATAAATGAAACCCCATAAACCCTAGTCAGAAAAGTTAAAAAAAAAATTACAGATTTATGCAAAGGAACAACAAATCTACTAGATCTGGCGAGTGTGAGTCCAACTCCGCTCCCAGATCTGATAATCTAAGGCTCTTGAAAGCCAAATTTATCAATTTAGCATAGAAAAATTTGAAAATTTGATTTTAAATAGAGGTGCTTTGCCCAAAACCCTTCATGCATCACCAATAAATTTTTTTATGATAAAGCTCGGGATCAAATCAAACTATGCTCTTCAGAAAACACGAATCAAGAGTTGGCTGGTCCAACTGAAAACTTCCCCGAATGCCTGATGATCTAAAAAAATCAAGAATCTCCTACACAAAACATTTCAACCATCAACATAGGGCGATAAAACAATAATAAAATTCAGATCTAATAGAGATACCCGCTATTATATTCAAAACTTAAATTACCATTCAAACCCCAGTGATTGAGCAAGATACTTGTGCTCAAATGACTTTTCAGAAAGCTATCATCAATGGCTAAAAGGAAATCTATGTATGAAAATAACTCATCTTACAACATTTCCACGAAGAGTAATACCAGCAGAAATTAACTCCAAATTCTTCTTTATTGCTCATAAAAAAAAGATTACAAGAGAGCTTTCACTTAGCACATGACTCAAAGATCGAATGATCTCAACTGACAACTGACCTCCTATTTAAAGATAAATCTTCCAACGGCTAGTTTGAGTGATCCTTGTCAAAGTAGTCTCAATCGTCGATAAGGATTAAAATTTCTTTTAATCTCATCCATCAAAATATTAATTATTGAGGAAATTTCGAATTTTTCAATTAAATGCATTTTAATTAATTCAAAAATTAAAATTTTGAATTAATTTCCCCAAAATTGACTTTGACTTAACCCCAGGGAGCAAAGGCCTAAAATTTAGCAAAATAATCAATTTACCTTAGTCCTCGAACCTTTTAAAATTTGAATTTTAAGGACCCACGGATTTTGCCTTTGGAAAATTTAAATTTACCTAGGACCTATAATTAATTAAATTTTTGGCTTAGGATTTTAATTAATTTTGGCCAGAAAATTTAAATAATTAACCTATGAGGGGATAAATTATTTTTCTAACCCTCAAGACACTTTACATCATTATTTTCATATCTTTTACATCACAAGGGGGAAAACCCCTCTGAAATAGACCCTCATAGACTACCCATTTCTGCGACACAAATATAATCTAACAGAGTAAGCAATTTGTAATAAAATAACCTAACCAAATAGTTATGATTATTTCCAAATCACTTTTACATAGACTCGATCTATAACACTAGGACTCGTCTAAGATCCAGGTGGCAAAATTCATTTCGGCTTTGGGGAAAGGTTGAAGGAAAACTCTGCCGACCATCCGAGAATGGATCGGCGAGACAAAAAACCTCCCGGAATGTAGATCGTTACCAGAAAAATAGGTTTACCTAGGCAATTGCATACATGACACAGATCTGCTGACATTATTTACATCACATACATGCAGAATGAGTTTACATTATAACATGATAATCAGGCTGATGATGATAGCTGTATGACACACACATCGATCAGGTGCTATCCCTTTTGCGAAAAAAGGGGGTGTACTGTTATGGGTCGTTGACACGTAGTGGTCAACAGGAAGGATACATTTAGAGTAGGCATTTAACTAAAATAAATCAAGTCTTTGCATATCACATAGATTGTAGGACCTACATCTCATTTAGGATAGTGAAGCATCCCTCAAGCAATAACTGTTCATTCAGTGATTTGGTAAATAATTTTTCTTAAGCAAGTAATTGACTCCATTTAAGGCATTGATCTTCCTTAATAATTTAACCAAACCATCTAAGCTTACTAATTCAACCAAGTTGCTAGGCCATTTAGTTGTGTCTCCTAGATTCGTTGGTTGCGAACGAATCTTCCATATTCACAATTCATAGGGACTACCCCCCATAGTTTGTTGTAGGGAGACAACTAGAATGGAGATGGCGGGGATCAGAGTGACAACCCCCGCCTTGAGGGTTGTCGCATCTTGCCCGTACAATTTGGGTGACAACAGGTCCCAATAATTAAATCAAGCAGAAATTAGACAAATTTTCATTTGAAAACACATTGTAGAGATGTTGAAATGAATTTTAGTTTATATGAAACACATGGAGGGGGGAGAGGGGGTGAGCTTCCTATGACATAGAAGTTGTGGTTTCTTGTTTCACATTTTTCACTAGCTTTCTCTTGGGGGATTTTATCTATTTCCGATTTAGGTGCATCATTAGTTCACATTCTGATTTATTGTTTCAATTTGCATCTAAACATAGAATCAACATCTTCTTAAGGGCAAATTTACTCTATGTGTTCGACTATATCACGAACTTCATGTTTATGGATGGATGATGTTTTCATGGTGTTAAGTAATCGTTTGGATTCGCTGTTACATGTGCATCGATGCTATTTATGATTGTGTTCTAATGGTGATTGGCATATCTAAATGAGAAATCTAATCCTAAAGACCACTGATAAGTTGCAACACATTTTACATCTTCAATGAATAATCTTGTGGTATTTGGTGACACACATTTCATGGTGTAATTCATTCTTCTTGTGCAACTTTCTTTGGATTAAATTTCAGCATTGCATCAAGAATAAACCCACTATTTAACCACATTTCTATTTTGGTACATGCTGCTTTACTTTCGTGTGGTTTGTTAGACATATGGGATGTGTCATTAAGTCCAAGATCTAATTTCACACTTGTTAAATCATGGTAAAGGATATCTATTGCTAAATGTTCATGGTTTGCAATTTTCACTTCTTGGTTTTAGCGACATTGCGGCACAATTAGTCTTCATGCTGGTTCAACTTTATAGCAAGTCATCACTCTCATGGTTTACCTCTTATGTGCTAAATAACACATACTAAGGCTTCTAAATTTCGTGTGTTCATTGCTTATCTTATTTGCAGATTAGTTATTTAGTCATTTACTTTCTCATGTGCATAATTACCTTGATGTATTTCAATTTCCAAGTGCATGGCTGAGTTGAATCAATTCCTTAAGCAAATCTCACTTAACTGGTTTGCAACTTGAGTTAACTAAAGCCTAAAGTCTCTCCAATTAATACAATGACTAGGCTTGAGTTAACCTTTTAATGATAACCCCCGGGCTAGGAACCCTTTCCTTAGTCTGAAGTGAGAAAGGCAAGGCCATTGACATGACAGTGGGTGGCTTGTCTAATAGTTTCCTTTAGGTTCTTACAACTTGTGCTTGGGACTTTTACACCATGTAAGAACTTGAGTTGTAGTAGGGCCCACAAAACAAGGGCACACAACCCAATAGGATGAGTGTGACTAGGTTGATCTTAACCACATTGAGTAATACAATAAATCAAATAAAATATGGCCTTGGCCATAATTTCAAGTACATAATACAAGGTGGTGTACAACTCATCCAATGAGATGGGCCTACCACATATATCATTTTATGGCTTTGTCTAGCCATTCTGCATTCACTAGTGAACACGTGCAATTGCAAAACAAGCTTTTAGTGAGAGACATGCTTGTTTTCATTTCTGGCCTGTTGTGTGACACAAACGTCTGATTTGATGGTCACAATCCACTGATATGCTTGTTTTGAGGCCATGCTTTTGAAAAAGTCTTTTGACTGCTTCTCCCTTGGTCTAAGCCAATGGAGGTGAGCACTTATCTGTGCTAGCCTTCCTTATCCCAACTGTTTTCACATGATATTTGAGCTTGTCAGACTTGTCTTGAAGACTTTTATCACGGGGTCGTCCGAAAGCTTATCAACCTTCTTAGCTTTAGGAACCACCATGCCTGTATGCCTTCTTATGGCCAAAATTTGTATAACATAGCCCGAAGAAAGCAGGCTGTTCTTGTTACAGCTTCATTCCACCAGTGATACATCTTGAGTGTTCCCTTAGTTTTGGGATCAGATTCTAGACCCTTCATCAACCCCTAGGGTTTAAGGTAAAGCCTATTGAAATGGACCCTTAATATGATTCAAAGAGATCTGATGATCTTTTGAGTGGATGTGGGTGTGGCACTAAATTTAGAACCAAGAACTTGATTTTGATCCTCGGTTGTCTCCAATAGGAAACATGTTCCTCATAAGTTCCTATAAATCATTTTCCGGTGCTTGATTTGTACATTTGAAAATGATAACTTCAACACGAAGAAAAAGATTGTAAGTATTTCTAGGCAATGTTCATGCTTTCTTGAACGACTCTAAAGACCAGTGTTAACAAATACACTCAAGAAGCAGCTCAGAGAATCTCACCCCCTATATTGTTAGTTTTTGCACCATCGGATGTGTTCTAGCCACGAAATTTGGTGGAGAGGCTATAATACATGTATTCTCCAAAACCCAGAAAACGTTTTGGAAATTCCACCTAGAGATGACTTAATTAAAATAATTAATCTTTTTTTAATAGTGCCTAAGTGTAAACTTAGAAAAACTGATTAATTAAAAGGTATTAATTAAGTCACGGTGAGAATCTTCTAGAAGAAGACATGGATCGAGTTCTAGTTAATCTTAGCCATCGATTATGTTCTAATCTTGGCCGTTGATGTCTCAATGAGAGATTATAAGAAGAAACTCGATGGGGCTTGGAGAACATACACCAGTGCAGATACCCAGTTGCCCAGGAAAATTGATTTTCTTAGTGGCTGAAGTTCAACAAGAGAAAATAGAGCTAGAGGGTGAGTTGCAGGTGAGAGAGAGAGGGCATCAATAGTGGTCCGAGAGTGCAGGATAAATTATGGAAGGGCCAGCGTGAGAGAGGACGTAGTTCATCAAGGCACTGCGTAGAGGATGACGCAGTGAGACTAGCGTAAGGGCAAAGGGTCTGTTTTGGGGTCAGAGAATCGCCGTGGAGAGTGAGAAATTTATTGCTATATTTCTCTTAGTGTTTCTTCCTCTATTTTTGCTCTCTGATATCTTGTACGTGAATTACTGCTGAAGATTGTTGAGAACTCTAGGCATGAATAGTTAAAAGATTTCTCTGCTTGATAATTGATTATGATATACTTTTACTTCTTAGCTTATAGTCTTTTCTTCATTATGTTATTATTGTGTTCTTTTCATCAAGACAATTACCAATGTGCACAATAAAAGACAAGTGACACAATATGTAGGCTTGTTAGCTAGGGCCAAAACCTCTCACCTCTTGAGAGGAAAACCCAATAAAAATTCTTCTTCTAGATCTTCAATTGATGAGTACCAAGACCATGACAAAGACCCTTGACTCAAGTATCCTCCCAAGAACCTTGTCACTAACCTTGATGCTCTGCCTCTTCCCTTCCTCGACTTTATTCTTGATCTCGAACTACTCTTCTTGGCTTCCTCTAGAGAAACTCAGTCTCTATCCTTCACACTACTTTTTTTTGGTTTCCCCTAGAGAATCTCGGTCTCTAGACTTCACACTACTCTACTCGGCTATCTCTAGAGAATCTCGGTCTCTAGATCAGAAATCCTAGTCTCTATATTGCTTATCTTCGGCCTCATTTTATGCAGCAATAATTTCTCCTTCGATCTTCTCTTGATGCCTTTGGTTCTTCTTCTTTTGTACCCAAAATGAGTATCTTAGAAGAATACTTCCTTCGATGACCCCAGAAGAAACCTTCCTTCGCTATACCTAGAAGGATATCTCCTTCCTTATACCAAGAAGAATTCTTTCTTTGCTATCCCCGGAAGAAATCTTCCTTTGCTATATCTTCTTTGCACTTCTATTGCTGGGCTCTTCTTCACACTTCTTCTTGATTGAATGCTTGTCGAGTTGCTTGCCACTAAGTGAGGTCAAGTGTGGTTATATATACACTTCATTACATGTCCTTTAGGCCGACATGATCACAAGTAGTTAGGCCGACTTCTTCTAGCAAGTTCTTCCAGCATTGTAGGTCGACTTGAAGAGGATAAGTGACAAGGTCTTGGAGGATACTTTACATAGATAAGTTTGACCTTTTACAAAGTATAACATGACTTCATTACATGACAATGACTCCATCATTTTATGGCTAGATGACAAATAATTCCTAAAGACTCTCAATGGGAGTCTTGATTCAAAAACAAAATCTCTTGCTCATGAAACCCATGAAGCAAGTCAACACAATAATTTTATTTTTCTTCTTTACATCTCATTACATAAAATCATAATTACATGTCATTATGAAGACCGAACTTAGTTACACTTTTCAACAAAGATTAATAAAGAAACCCTCATCTGCTACACCGGTTTTCCCACATTTTTTTTTTTTCTGGGGACGATTGTCCAAAAATAACTGCTTAATGTGCTTACATGTGTGCTAGCATTTCTATATTTTTCCCTTACATTTATTTTTCCGCAGTGTTTAAATTGTGAAGGCTGCGGTGTATTTATTTCGATATTTGCCGAAAGAAACTGCAAATAATTTGTTTAAATTATTTAACAAATAAAAGAGATAATATTAGTTGCTGCAGTAGGATTCCAGACTTAGGAATTTTCACATGGTATCAGAGCACAGATAGAGGCAGGGAAATATTAGCTATAGTTAAGAAGAAGGAGCTTCGAAGCACTGCATCAACAATTGCTCGAAACCCCAAGAGTTGCGCAGTTCATTTTTCCAGAAAGCCTATTTTTGTGGAGGATTTTCCTTCTTTGAGGGAGTCAACAAAGAAAGTAACATCTCCAGATTGAAAATTGTTAAAGGTAGAGGAAGCAACAATAATTCTTTTGTAGGGCCGATTTCTAGCTAGGACGCAACATTTTGCAGGAGCAAAATCAACGTTGAGAAGGAAAGAAGAAATAACACAGAAAAGTCATGGATAGAATAAATAGCCATGAAGCCTTAGAATTGCCTTCTAGATTGGAAGATGAATTTGCATGCTTGTCAGGTTCAACATCATCTGGTGTCTGGTAGATTGATAGTGGAGCTTCAACTCATATGACGATAGCGAGGGAATATTTCTCTAGCTATCAAGAGGAGCAGATGGACTTCCAGATCGCTATGGGGAACAAAACTAAATGTACTCCGGTAGGGAGAGGCACCATAGAGTTTCAGACCGAAACAAGAACCAACGTTAGTGCTACAAATGTATTGCATGTGCTAGAATTGGGTATGAACCTAATTTCAGTGTCCCAGTTGTAGGCCAAGGGGTACAATGTACACTTTGTGGGGAAGAAAGTGTATGTCAAACACTCTAGCTGGAAGAAAGTGAGACATATTGGAACTAGAAGCAACAGGTTATATAGGTTGCAAAGTGATTCTCCAATGGCATTGATAGGCAAGGACAATAGCAGTGGGAAGGAGCTAAATGAACTATGGCACAGGAGGATGGGACATTTACACCATGGAGCACTTAGGATGCTCAGAGAAACTGTAACGGGTGTTCCAGTTTTTGGTACTGAGCACGACGACGTTTGTAGAGGCTGCGTACTTGGGAAGTACGCTAAGGAAACATTTCCTAGAAGTGATAACAGAGCAAAAGGCATGTTGGGATTGATACACTTAGATATTTCGGCCCTATGTCCACCAAAGCTCTTAGTGGAAGTGAATATTTCGTCACTTTTATTGATGACCATTTCAGGAAGACCTGGATCTATTTTCTAAAGACCAAAGATGAGGTCTTTGATTAGTTCAGAGAGTTCAAGGCACTCGTAGAGAATGTGACAGGGAAAAAGATCAAGGTGTTGCGTTCAGATAATGATGGAGAATACAATGATAAAGACTTCACAAGTTTTTGTGTGCAAGGGGGCATCAAAAGAGAATGAAAAGCTCCATACAACCCTCAGCAAAACAGAGTAGCGGAGCAGAAGAACAAAACAATAGTGGTGGATGCAAAGGCTATATTATATGACCAGGATTTGCCTAGATTCCTATGGGTTGAGGCGTGCAACACAATGGTGTACATTCAAAACAGAACACCTCATAGAGCATGGGGGAAAAAAACGCCAGAAGGAGTCACATGGAAGAAGCCTGAAGTAAGTCATTTGAGGATCTTTGGGAGTGTGGCTCATTGTCACATCCCAGATGAAAAACAGAGTATGTTAGATCAAATTGCAGAGAAGGGGTTCCTCGTAGGATATAGCGAGACCTTAGAGGCATAAAGGATCTACATTCCTAGTAGTAGGAAGATTGTAGTAAGGCGAGATGCAAAGTTCATGGAAGACAACTTTTAGAAAATCTCGAGAGATGCCTGCAGGAGATCAGTCAACAGAAGTTCCGTTAGTCCAAGTAGCAGGGACAACAAGTTGTACAAGCAAGAGGACAGTCACAGGGATCGAGTACAGTACCCAGTAACAACATCTCCTCAAGAGTAGGAGATCCAGGAAGTCCTCGACAGACGAAGTAATAGGAATAGGAGGAATTGACTGAATCTCCCACCATCAGTGGTAGAGCTAGTAGGAAGTGCGCCAGACCTTGAGAGATGTAGAAGAGTTTGTCGGAGCTCCCATGTTAGACAAGAGACAACGCAGAGAACCTGACAAATATCAACCTTGGTAGATTAGGTTGCAGATTCTTCTAGTTTTCAGGAAGCTGCACAACATCAGGTGTGGGTCTATGACATAGTAGAAGAATATAACTTTATCATGACAAATGATGTTTGGGAGGTAGTACCTCGTCCAGAAGACAGATCAGTTGTAGTTTCTAGATGGATCTACAAGATCAAGTACACTGTAGATGGCAGTGTGGAGAAGTACAAGCCTAGATTCGTGGCAAAGGGGTATGCATAGAAGGAAGGAATAAACTATGAGGAGACCTTCACCCCAGTTGCTAGATCCACCTCTATCAGATCCGTCATATCCCTAGTCACATAGATGGGATGGGAAATTCACCAGATGGACGTCAAAACAACATTCTTGAATGGGGTGATAGAAGAAGAGGTGTGCATAGAGAAACCTGAAGGCTTCGAAACTCATGAGAAGCGCACTCATGTATGCAGATTGAAGAAAGCCCTATATGGGCTCAAGAAGGCACTCGGGGCATGGTATGGTCAGATTGACAGTTACTTGCAGCAGTTTGGATTCATCAAGGGTGATGCAGATCCCAATCTCTACTATCTGATGGTGGAGAATGAGCCTCTTACTCTGGTTTTATATGTAGATGTTCTTTTTTGATAGGGTCATCAGGGCTTGTAAAAGACTGCAAAAGGAACCTTGCAGCAGAATTTGACATGAAAGATATGGGGTTGATGCACTATTTTCTAGGATTGGAAGTATGGCAGAAGAATGGAGAGATCTTCCTTGGGCAAGGGAGATATGCTACAAAGATTCTAAAGAGATTCAGAATGCAGGATTGTAGACCCATGGTAACACCAATGATTACCAATTGGAAAAAGATAGATGCATTAGGGGACAAGGAAGTCGACCCCACCTTGTACAGACAACTAATTGGGTCACTCATGTATCTGGTCAACACTAGGCCAGAGATTTGCTTGGCTGTCAACACCTTTAGTCAGTTCATGGTGGAACCAGAAAGGGTACATTGGGCAGTAGCTACATACATTCTCGGGTATGTGCGTGGAACAGTCGGGCTTAGGTTGAAATATATTCGAGGAGATGACGTTAGATTGAGCAGATTCACAAATGCAGATTGGGCAGGTAGTTCAATGGACAGGAAAAGTACCTCCAGGTACTGCTTCAGCATTGGATTAGGGATGGTCTCTTGGTGCAGCAGGAAGCAGAAGTCAGTAGCACTGAGCTCAACAAACGCAGAATATATGGCAGCCAACACGGCTACCTGCGAAGCCATATGGCTTAAGAAGCTGCTAGTGAGTTTGTTCAGGAAGAAAATGGGAGCGACCGATGTTTATTGTGATAATCAAAGTTGTATAAAACTCTCTTGAATCCAGTATTTCATGATAGGTTGAAGCACATTGATATCAGATGTCATTTCATCAGAGATTGTGTTCAACATGGGGCAGTCCAACTGCAATATGTCCCCACAGGAGATCAACTAGCATACATACTCACGAAAGCTCTAGGGAGAGCTAAGTTCATCCAGTTTAGGGAACAAATGGGTATGGTGGAGAGCCCGTTTTAGTAGCAGAAATAGATAGATTCTCAATTGCAGCAGCAACAGATGAGAGGGAGTTGCAGTAGTTGACAGCAGTATAGCAGGGCCAACAACAACACAGATGCAATGCATATCAGAGTTGCACAGTAGTTGATGTGCAGAGCAACCACACATCAACAACGTGACAAGAGTTGGTGTAGGAACAGGGTGTTGCTTCAGTGGGTTGTAGTGCTAGATCACATTTCTCGTTCAGAGGGAGTGCTAGTTTTTGTAGCATCAAATGTGTTCTAGTCACGAAATTTGATGGAGAGGATAGAATACATGTATTCTCCAAAACCCATAGATCATTTTTGGAAATTCCATCTAGAGACAACTTCATTAAAATAATTAATCTCTTTTTAATAGTGCCTAAGTCTAAACTTAGGAAAACTGATTAATTAAAGGGTATTAATTAAGTCATGGTGAGAATCTTCTAGAAGAAGGCATGGATCGAGCTTTAGTTAATTGTAACGACCAAAAGTCGTATGCGCAATGGAAATATTTAAGATACTTCGAAGACAAAGACATCCATCATAGGATAATAATTGTAAATTGTATATTGTATAAAAGAATTGATATAGGATGGGTACAAATGATAATGAAGGCCTGCTTATATATCCTATGTAAGTGCCCTTCCACAAACGATCATGTCTCAAAGACATGCATTTTCATTACTAACTAACTAACCATTAGTTAATTACTTATTATTTATTATTATATTTATATTTATATTTATTATTATTTCTATATGAATATATTCATAACATTGCCTCTCCCTTCAAGAAAGCTTTGAGGATTTTTTATTATTATTATATTATATTTATATTTAGTATTAATTCTATATGAATTATATTCATAACATTTTCTCTCCCTTCAAGAAGCTTTGTCCTCAAAGCTTACTGAGAACTTCTCGTCTCTGAACTTTCATCTTCGTTGATACAAGACGATATGACACTCTGAGTGATAAAAACAAATTGTCGTACTGATAACAGATCAGACCATCCTAGATCAATCTTCTAGAAAGTCTTTTGATCTTTGGATATGTGCGGTGAATATTTATCATATGAATGGATTCTGCAAACATCATTATTCCTATGAACACAAATTTGTTGTTTATTTTCCGAGTGACACTGGTACGTAGCTTGATTGGAAAGTCTGCTCTTGTGATTCAGATGTCGATACATAACTCCTTTGGTTTGGCTTTCTCTTATCATGTTAGTGGTTGATTCCTGATTTTCTTCAAGCGCTATTGTTGTTGAGTTGGCGACTGAATCATCATTTGGTATGTCTATCACTTGAACTGCAACTTCTGCGTATGTTTTAACTTCTCTAGATCCCTCTTCTTTCTCACTTGTGATATTAATTGAATCAATATTTATTCCTTTATATACAACTTGGACTGAAACGACTGACGACTTCAATACTTCACCTTGAAGTTGTTCTAACTTGTCATTCAATGATTTTTTGTCATTTTAAAGTTTTTTTTATTTGCGTAAGTGGGGTTTGGTTATGATTCCTTAGATGTACAAGTTCATCATTTTCTGAATTGTTGACTTTATTCTTAGTAGCCTCATCATCTTCTAAACTTTTGATTTATTCTAATAATGTTTGGTTAAGGCTCTTTAAACGCAAAGTTTCTTCTTCTTGTTCCAATAAACTTTTATTGAGTTCCTTCTTTGTGGCTATAACTTTCTTGACTTGTTTGAGTAGTTAACAATGTAAACTTTGAAACGAGAACTGATACAATTACCCGTCTCGTTGAGGTAGCAAAAATGTCAACCGATTTTGAAAATGGTGATGCATAATACATTTCTTTTTTTTTTCCGGAACATATTTTGACACTTTAAATTTTCTTATGTATCAAATATAATATTTGTTTTTTAAATTTAAGTGATTTTATGCTGTTTTGAAACGGTATTGATGCACGATAACTTTCTTTTTTTAGAGGGCTTATTTTGACACTTTAAATTTCTAATGTCTTAAGCTGGATTTTTTTTTTTAAATGTTACAGTTTTGACCACTTCTTTATTTATTTTTTTTTAATGTCCAATTGTTTTAAATCATGATTACTTAACAATTTTCTATTTGTTTTATTCTCTTTTTTTACACATGTTGGATTACTTAAAAAAACGAATATAAAAAATACATATAAAAAAATTGGGAAAAAACACAACAAAATTTAAAAAATCTATAAATTAAGTAAATAAAATAAAATATTTAAACCATTGAAAAAAAAATAAAAAATAAAATAAACTGATTTAAAAAAAACTAAAAATTACAAAAAAATAAAAATTAAACTTCTTAAATAATTTTAACAAAATAAAAAAACAAAAATAAAAAAAAGCCTCTAAAAAGTAAATTAAAATCATTTTAAAACACGGAAAATTATTAAAAACCTAAAAAAACTCCAAATTTAAAAAATCAAAAAACTAAAAAATTTAACAAAAAAAGTTAAACTTTTAAATAATTAAAAAAAATAAAATAAATAAAAAATAATAAATAAAACATTTAAAAAAACACGAAAAAATTATAAAAAACCTAAAAAAAAAACTCAAATTAAAAAAAAACAATTTAAATTAAAAAAAATATTCAAACTTAAACACGGGCCTCGGGCGGCTGAGGGTTGATTCTCAGAATCGGCCCTTAGTCGCCTGTGGCGGCAAAGTTACTGTCGCAACAACTTTGATGCCTAGGGCCACGCCCCCACGGGCCCCGGGCAATTGAGGGTTGACTCTCAGTGGGCCCTCATCCGCTCGGGGCCCATGGTGGCGCGGCCCTAGGCAGCGGAGCTGCTGTCGTAGTAGCTCCACTGCCTAGGGCCGTGCCCCCATGGCAGCGCATATTTTTTTATAAGTTATTTTTTTTTTGGAAATTTGAATTTTTTTTAGGGTTTTATATTTTTTTGGTGTTTTTAAAATATTTTTTAATTATTCTAATAGTTTTTATTTTTGTGTTTTATATATAATTTTGTTTATAAATTATTTAGAAAGTTTAATTTTGTTTGTTAATCTTTTGTTTTTGTTTTTAAATCTAGTTTTTTTGTTTTTTGTTTTTTTTTAATGGTTTGTTTAAATATTTATTTTTTTAACTTTTTATGATTAATTTTTTTTGTTTATTTTTATTTTATTTTTATGTTGATTTTTTTTGTCTTTTTTTATATAATTTGATTTTTTGTCTTTTATTTTATGTTTGCTTTTAATATACATTTTTATTTACGTTTATTTATTTATTTTTTTAACTTTTTTGTTTTTGTTTTTTTCATTGTTTTAATTTTTAAATTTATGTTTTTTTTATTCTTGTGAAATTCTAATGCTTTTTGGAGTCATGATAAAATCTTTTATGCCATTATTTCAAAATGTTGAAAATTTACTCTGAAAAAAACATACCTTATTTCACCAACACATGTTGAAAATTTACTCTAAAAAAAAAGCATTATTCCAGCATCAACACTTTTTGTTTTTAGGGTACACGTTAAAAATTTACCCTAGAAAAAAAAGTGTTATTCCAACATCAACACTTTTCGTTTTCAGGGTGTTTTTTGCACAATTTTTGCACAAAAAATGGTTTTAACTGCTATTTTGAAAACATGTTGAAAATTTACCCTAGAAAAAAAAGTGTTATTCCAACATCAACACTTTTATTTTTAGCACTGTTTTTCATGTTTTTTGGGGGTTTCTTGGCTCGAGTTCCCGTTTTTAGTTTATAGTTCCCGTGTCAAAGTTTACATTGTTAGTTTTTTTTGGGTGATCTCTAAGGTGCGAAATTTCCTTGTCTTTACTGCAGATGACTTCTTCAAGTTCTTTTTGCTGCTTTGACATAGTTCTTTTATTATCTTGAAACATTGCTTCTGAAATATTCTTAAAGTCTTCTGATGATGATGTTATCGATTATGATTTGCTTGTTATGTCTCGAAATGTGACCATCTTCCCCTTATAAGGAAATGCCAAAACTTGTTTCTCTATGTTTAACATGAATGTACCAAAATCCATAAATGAAGGTTGACCGAGAATGATGTCAATCTTTCTATTATCCATAGTTACAACGCGAAATTGAGATATGTACTCATAATCACTGTTGATAATATCGGCGATATTCGAAAATATCGCGATATTTTCGGCAAAACAATATATCGCCGAGAAAATATCGCGATATTTTCTGTTTTGAAAATATCGGCAAAATATCGGCTATATTTAAAAATTTGAAAAAAGTATTTTTTATGCTTGCCGATATTTGCCGATATTTTGCCGATATTTTCGCCGATATTGCCGATAAGATATTTTCTGGACCCTCGTCGATATTTTCCCGATACCGATATTATCAACACTGCTCATAATGATCTATTGTCACTTGTAAATCACTAATTTTTTACTCTTTTTGGCCAAAAATAATTTTCCTTTCACCAATGCTTGGCTCTAGAATTAATAGCTGATTTGCCAAATTAATGTTAATGTAATCTCATCGTTGCTTGTGCTAATACAATATTAATTTCTTTTCCTTGGATACTTTCTTTTAATGTAATTTATCCATGATTCATA